>KN473900.1:98474-134715 GCA_000787095.1 Periophthalmodon schlosseri
GAGGGGGGGGGAGAGGAGAGGGGCCAGGTGAGGAGAGGGGGAGTGGCCAGTAGGGTGGAGGGGCTAGGTGATGAGAGGAGGTGTGGCCAGGTGAGGGGAAGGGGAAGGGGCCAGGTGAGGAGAGGGGGTGTGGCCAGGAGGGGTCAAAAAAAAGAACCAGATGGGAGTAAAATCCAAAGTTGAATCTGTCAACTGGACAAGAAGCTGTAGGAGTGAAGACGTTTCACTGCTCATCCAAGGCGCTTCTTCAGTTCCGTACATCTCCATCTGAAAGCTACTAACCACTTCTTTGAAGATAGTGAAGTACAAATCTTAGCCAGAGAGAAGAAATGGTTTGAGAGGAGAGTTAAAGAACCAATTTTTGTTAGGAAAGAAAATCCTTCCTTGAACAGGAATGGGGGTCTCAGACATCACCTGTCACCTGTATACAACCCCATTCTCAGACCCAGCAAACAAAGGAACAAAGGTGACAGAAAACAACAGAACCAGCCAGGACCATTAAGGTTGAATGGAGGCTTGTTAAGGCTGAAAATGTAAACAATAGCTGTTTACAGTTTCAGTGTAGTGAGCTCCTCCCTTCAGATAGATATAAGGCAGTGTCCACCAGTGTCTGACCAGAACTGAAGCTTGGATGAGCAGCGAAACGTCTTCACTCCTACAACTTCTTGTCCAGTTGACAGATTCAACTTTGGCTTTTACTATGGATCAGACCTGGACGACTGAAGGATTACACAGAAACCAGATGGTAGCTTTAAAGGACGAGTTATTAACACTTTACACTGAGGCATGTCAAAGTAGTGCCATGGTTGAACAGCTTTAAGTTTTGACATACTTACTAAAATAGCCTATTTTCATATTCATAGGTTTCAGCTTCCAGTTTTCAGCTTCCATATGAAGTTCAACGGGCCACTTCGAAGTCCGCTCCGGTTCCGGAAGTAAATTGTCCTTTAATTTTCCCAATAGACTTTTAAAAAAACAATGAGGTTTGAATTGTTAATAGTTATAGCAACAGTGCCCAGTTTTCATTTCTCTGATCCCATTGGAGAGACGCAGTACTTCACTTGAGCACACATTTTTACTTTGGTTGTGTGTCATGTAATCTGAAGTGAGTTCAGTCAGACAGGTTGAATTTGGCGAATTATTATTATAATTTTTCTCTCTAAATTCCCAGAAACTGACTATTTAATAATAAAATGTCAGTTTAATTTTCAAAGCAGAGCTGTTCTGTTTTGGATTCACTTTGCGTCCTGCCTCTCGGTGGAGAAGTGGTGACTTGTGAAAGGTACAGCGTGTCAGCATGGTGAACAAAAATCAGACAAAAACAGCTGATTTTGAATTCAGATCTTGTTCACGCAAACTGATTATGTTTTTTTTTTTTTTTTTGGCTCCATGACAAAATTCAAATGGAAAATCATGGCTGTGGAGTCTCAGATGAGCGACATGCTACACCTGTCCTTTATTCAAATGAACCACTATTGTTGAAGAGGGGATATTATGCAAAATTGACTTTTTGGAGCTGTCTACCATGTTATAATGTTGTTCCCTCATCAAAAACATGCCTGAAGAGATTTTAGATATCATCCACTCATATTTGAGTAATCTACCTACTCTCCAGGGAACTATTCAAACCCAGTTAGCAGTAAGACACTGTCCAATGCTCAGCAGTTGTGGGACATCTGGTCTAAAATGTGACTGTGGGAATAATGAATGGCTGGTTTTGGTAACAGGAAGGCAATGAACAAAAAAACACTACAGGAACAAGTGACTACGTTTGTAAAAGTGCATTTCAATCCAGTACACACACACAAATCAGTCCTTCTCTTGAATGCATGAATGAACTCTGAACTTTTGGGAAAAGCTGATGGATTTAGCTACTCCTTAATGACCGATAAAAAGATCTTGGCTTTGAAAAATCGTGCTGTGGTGGCATATTATGGACACGAAGCATATCCCTCCACAAGACGTTTGTTTATCTCATGCCATAGTGTATGCCTGATGTGGTGTAATATCTTTAACCCATTTCATTGCACTGGTCATAGTGACTACAAACATGCACTTTTGAAGTGCTACATCTGCTGTATATATGTTTTGGGCATTTTCAGTAAAAACTGAATGAATAAAGTGCGCGCTATATAACATGTTTACAACTGTCACGTGACCAGAGATGGTTACACCAAGACATCATGAGAAGATGACGTTCAGAAAGCTCTCCAATAAGAGGGTAGTAAAGTGTTTTACATTTGACATAGAACTTTGATTTTTGGTACACTACATCATGGAAATACTAGTGCTTTGCCTTTAATCTCTATGGAGAGAAGCAGTGTTTACTGCTGGTCACATGTTTGAGGGAGATAGGTCGCAGGCACAGTGAGAGGAGGGCTCACTCTGCGATCAAGACTCCAAATATCAGACACGCTTCATATCAGACGCAGCTCGTCTTTGATGGCACAACGTTTCTAAATGTAATCTCTGTCCTGGCCTCACTGCGAGACACTATTTTAAACCATGGCTCCACCAAATCTTTCACTGCAGATGGACAGTATCATGGAGTGGAGACACAACTCCAAACACTGAGTCAAAATGACATGTCCTCTCCCCATCTATATTCATCTGAAGCTAATCACCCAACATTAACTAGACCTCTAATTATGGCACTCCTCAAGGACGTTTGAAATGACCTCGTCTCCTGGGGCTGGTCCAACCTGCAGTCAGCCATCCGCACCACATCTCCTTATATTATAGTCACATGTCCTGATAACACACATAATACACACAAAATACACACACAATACACACATTAATAACTGTAGAATCATTAATCAAGGTGTTTGTGCTCGGGGGGGATCCTTCTCATAATTATGAACGTGTGAACAGCTCAGAATCCAGGGCAGCCTTTGAAAAGACAGAAAGAGACAGTTTTTTGTCATTTGTTTCACTTCTTTTTGTGAAACACTGCAGCAGCCCTCTGGAATAGCTAATATCATGGTGAATGTGACAAGATAGATGGCAGTGGTGGAATGTAATGAAGTACAAGTAGTAAAGTACTGTACTTAAGTAGAATTTTTAGATATCTGTACTGTACTCAAGTAAATTTTACAGTAGATACTTTTTACTTTTACTTCACTACATTTGCGAGCAGGTATCTGTACTTTCTACTCCACTACATTTTTAAACTGGACTGAAAAGTAAAAAGTACTTTTCATATGATTTGAGGGGTTATTTTTACCATGTTCGTGGTAACATCCTGACTAAAGATTTCGAGTTCAAGCTTCGGCTTTGAGCAAACAAAAATAAATATACAAAATTCATAAGAAAAGTTAAGCAATTGATTCATATTGTTACCATTGACCAAAATATGTATCTTTTTTTAATCAATATCTACATTTAACTTAAACAAATTAGCAACACTTGTGTGAAATATTTATTCTTTAAGTACATTTTTAAACGGGTATCTAAATACTTTTACTTAAGTCAATTTTTGCATGTGATACTTTTTCTTGAGTAACTTTTTATCTCTGTATCTATATGTTTACTTAAGTAACAAAATTGAAGTAACAAAATGAAAAATATTTGTCTAGATATCTTCTGAATATCTACTGAATGATTATCAGTAGTTTATTTATTTATATATTTGACCAAAATGCGTCTTGCCCCAGTACAGATATATTGTATAAGCAGCTCTTGAGGTCAGAATAGTCAGATGTGTACTGTCTGCATCTAAAGTGTTATAGTGTCTGATAATCAGGAAGTGCACAATTGTTGTTAGCATTACAGTGATGGCAAAACTCAACTCTGACCTCTGAAAGTTGTGAAAAGTACTTATAAACTCAATTGCAGTGAATACTTAGGATGTTCTGAATGCATAAGGTAAGTGAGGAATAACTTTGGACCACTGCAAACTGCTTAAAATGAACTAATTTTTCACGTTTTAACCTAGTAAAATTAGCGACTTAAATTGGCCCAGAGTCAATAAGGGCAGGTGCATAGTTGGTCCAGCGTGGGTTGGGGTCACAGCCATACCTTAAGAATGCCTGATCTTGTTTAATCTTAGAAGCTAAGCAGGGTTGGGTCTGGTTAGTGGATGTGAGAGTGGTGTGAGTGGGTCTACCCTGTACTATTGTTGTATCCTTAGGCAAGACACTTCACCCTCCGTACCTAGTATGAATGCGGTTTGTGAGTGAGTGTTGGTGGTGTCCGGAGGGGCCAGTGGTGCAGATTGGCAGCCTCACTTCCATCAGTCTACCCCAGGGCAGCTGTGGCCACATAGGTACACTACCACACAAAAGTTTGGACACATCTTCTCATTCAGTGTTGTTTTTCTTTATGTTTACTACTTTCTACATTTTATATACACACAGAAGACATCAAATATATGAAGCAAGATGTATGGAATTATGTAGCGAAGAAAAAAAGTGAAATAACTAAATATATATGTATATATTTTTTTTATTTTATATTCACATTCCTTTGCTTTGTTGACAGTTCTGCAAACCCTTGGCCTTCTCTCAATGATATTCAAGTCCCTTGAGATGGTTTTCACTTCACAGCTGTGCCGCTTCAAGAAATGCCAAAAGTGCAAACCAGGATTCATAGCAAATTGTGGATATTTTTAAAAATCTAAAATAAGTTTAGATTTATTTTTTGTTTGCTACATTCCATATGCGTTCATTCATACTTTTGAAAATAAAGAACTCTGGACTGGGAGTGTAGTTTACCACCACCGAGTACGGAGTGAATGAATATCGCTATGTAAAGGATGTTTGGCTTGGCTTGTTTCTCTTGAAAGGCACTATATCTACCCAAGGAATTATTATCGTTGTTAGTAACTCACATTAGATGGAACTGTTTTCAACTCCACTCAACTATAAACAAGATGAAAAATAAAATGAAGGTTTTTGAATCACATAACATAGATTACATATAACCATTCCCCATTGTTTCTGTCCTTGTATAACCAGCTGCGGTTACACAATACCCTTATCAGCATCAAACATCTTACAAAAATCCATTTGAGGAAAACACCAGGCTTCAGTGCACTGTAAATACCCAGAATCCCACACTGAGGAGACGGTGGGGCAGAGCTGTAGCCTGCAGCTGCTGGAACATCACAGTGAAACATGTCTCAGAACACTGGTCTGTGGGTGTGGGAGCCTGATATAAACCTTTTGTTTTGCTCACACTGAAATACAGGAGGTGAATGGATTTGTGTAGTGTTTTTATTTAGTACTCGACAATGTGTTGACTGTTCAAGATGGTGGGCATAGCATAATGGCGACCGAGTCTTAAGAATTTGTATCAACACACAAGTAGGACCGGACCATGCAGATATCAGATTTTGGGATAATCCATCTCCTTTTGAATATCCCCTTAACATTTTTATCTTTCAAATGTCAATGTATCAATTGTAAACTCAGCAACTGTTTCGGGGGTGCAAAACAAGGTCTGGCATATCCATATTGTGTTGACGCTATGGTGGGTGTAACTCAAGGCAGAAGAGGTCCGTAGAAACATACAAATATACTGTTTGGGGATTCTCTGTTGTGATAGATAACTAACCCACTGATACTTTGTTTAGAAGTTACCGTGGTGGCACAATGTACACATTAGCAAACACTGCCAAAAAAGTTTTAAGACTGTTTGAAAACTCAAGAAAAAATATAAAATGAATTTCAACAACACACAAGTCTGTTCTGCGAGTGTTCATGGTCCTGTTTAGATGTTTGATTTTCACCAAAAAAGGTGAAAATGGATCTATTAAAAATAGTTAGTTTATCATTGGTACTAAAATGAAAAAAATCCCTCCTGCCCAGAAAGGATTTTTCTCATAGAGCACAATGTAATCACAAACTGCTCGTGTTCAGCTGACAGGGACTGACAGGGCACCTACGGCTTGAATTTTGTGGCGATTTTTACCTATTTTCAGATCATAAACTTTTTCTCAGTTCAAAATCCGTTTGTTGTCTTAAAAAAACTCTTTGTAATTGTTAGCTTCGGCTACGCTCTATGTCCGCTCTAGCTAAACTCAAGCACTGATTGGTTAGAGTGGTCACGTGGTACGACATGAACGAGCGTGTGAGCGACGTCAATGAGCCCAACTGTCATGAAGAACAAGGTTCAGAAGCGCCATTGAGCACAGACCATTGACTTCAGTGGCCGGCCATGTTTAGGCCCCGGGACTTGGGTGAGAGTGACTAACTGAAAAACTGTTAGCTGATGCTAGCTAGCTTGTGACTGTAATTTGATGTCAGCACAAATCATCTCACCTGTCGTAGTTCCTGTAAGTCAGCTCTTTCTGACTTCTTTATACAGTCTGTGGTCACAACAGCAGTCGCCTTACAGAGCTTCACCAAAATTGTTGCTTTGCCCAACAAAAGCAGGGAGAATAACAAACAACTGAACAGTCATCAGTCAATAGGACAAGCACATTCACCCACAGACAAGTCGATAGCTGTCTCAGGCGATCCCATGTCCTTGGACCCTTATTCTCGGCAAGAAAAAACTCCAAATAAACAAGTAAGAAAATGTTAAACCTCCAGTAGCTCTCAGATACACCATCACTACTTTGCTGCTTTGACATTTCTTGTGTAATAACATTTGAGAAGAGAAAGTGCTTCCAGGTTACTCACACAGACATCACAGTGTATCCTTCTTCCCCGATGACCTGCTCAGACACTGTGAAACCCCGATCCGCCCCCTCAGTCCTCCCCCTCCGCCTCCTGCTCCTCCCCTGTGCTCACTGGCTGTCGTTCCCCGGGGGCCGGTTTAAATGTCGCGCCCGGGACACAGAGATGAGGTCTGCGCTCAGGTCACTGTCATCGCCTTCACAAAAGTGCACCATGAGTTTGACTGCAAAACAATGAGACAGCAGGGGTACAGCAGAGGCAGCTGCAGGGACCGACCGGTTTAATGCTCGTAAAGGTCACATAGGAGAGGATGCCGTGAGCAGGAAGAAATGATGGATTATTATGGGATACCTGTGCAAACTTGCAAACAATTATACACTGTCTACTTAAGATCAACTTCTACCTTAAAGTTCTAAGTTCTTTAAAAATGTACTATGTAACTTTTCTGGTGGGCGGTCCAGAACTTCTATAAATCAATCTGGGATGGCTCTCACCGAAATGTTTGGAAAAGGTGGAACGCCATGATGAATATTTGAATCTGATTGGTCAAAACGTCACAACAGTGGAACTTTTGTTAAATCCAGTTAAGAGAAAAAAGCTTCCCTCAGCACATTTTTCACAAAGTAGTCAGTAATTTCGTAAAACTAAAACAGGCTAAAGTACCTCTGTGCTGCCATGTTTGTTTTGGTTTGTTTGGCCGAGTCACCTTTGGCTCTGCCCGTAACACAATTCTGCCCTGTGATTGGTCCAAACCATATGTGGCCCAGGTCCAATCACAACAGCGGCACCCGATCCAGATTCATCTTGCTGGCCAGGTTGTCCTCCACCTGCTGGACTCAGACATGTTATTGCTTTGCCTGGAATGAGACGGTGTAATTTTTCATTCATCCAGGAGTGGTCCCATGTAGAGAAGGTCTCAAAGGAAAGAGGTTTTGGCCACCATCTAGAAACCGTTTTCAGTTTGACGGTACTGGTTTGAGACACTATATGTGTACTGGGGCAAGACTCATTTTGCTCACATACATAGGAGACAGGTCCTTTAAAAATACAGTCTTACTTGAAACTTGATACCCAACTCTGCTATAACCTACATTTTTCATTTTCTGAATATAAACATTTCCTGTTTATGTTGTTTTTCTCTACCCTTAACAAGCTGCTTTATGTTTCTGAAGTGTACATTTATATATGCCCCTCTTACTCACTGTTGGTGGTCCATTACACCATGTACTTGCTTCCTTTGCTAGCGTGTTAAAGAAACATGCTAATGATGTGGCGCTGCGTGTGCTATGCTAATTTCAAAGGCAGTTCACCCTGAAATTGTTCAAAAACACACATGGCCCCAGTCCATACAGAATAACGCCACATGAGCTGAACACAAAGAGTAAGAGGATCAAACACAATTCACTCAATAAACTGCTCCTAAAATGTAGCTTTATAAGAACTCAAATATATAATTATGTTATTATGTTCTGAGTTAAGAGTAGGAGTCTTAAACATATTCGCTCCATTGTATTCACAGTGCATTATAATCTGCACCGTGAAGTTTCCATGACAACTGCATTAAACATAATTACTGTGGTTCCCTTCATATGCAAAAGAATAGTAATTGTGTTCAGTAAAGAATAAAAATAGTAAGATTTGAGCTACATTTTTTTATCTTGTTATCGCTTGTTTCCAAGATAACATACTGTAACTGTGAAACTGTTGTCCATAATTACGTAGAAATTGCCATTCATTGAACAAAGTATAGGTTGAGGAGCGGCAGGAGGTGCTTGGGGTTGAGCCACTGCTCCCTCACAGACAGAAGCTGTTTCTGCCTTGGAGGTTGTTTCAGATTATATTTGGCTTGGCTTGTGTTGGACTGATTTGAGAATTCCCAAGATGGAGGGAACTTTTTGGAGTGAACGGGGGATAAGGACATAATTTGTTTACTTGTTTACTTTTGCCATTGTTAATTCATTGGAGGCGGAGGTGTTGTTCATAAAGTATATCTTCCAAATGCTGACATTATTCCAAGTTAGAAAATGTGAAATGCTTTTCCCAAGGTGACCAAAAGCATGTTTAAAAGGGGATTAAAGCCACAAGAATGCGTAATGTGTGTAATGTCCCCATTAGCATACAGTGTAGCATTACAGCAGAAGGTTAAAAAATAACTTTCTGAACTTCAAAATATAGTGACAGGAACACTTTATCCTCACTTTCTCAACACTTTCTCAGCATCCTAATTATTCACTGTGATGAGATTACAACTTTCAAAGGCCAGATAGAAGTAATGTTAGCAACAACTAGCATGCTAACAGCACACCAGACCCCATGAGCTGCTTTAACAATTTTACTTAAAGGTCCTATATTACGCAAAATGGACTCCTGTGAGCTTTAAGCCGTGTTAGAACGTTGTTACCTCATCAAAAACATATGTGAAGTTGTGTTTTGTTTCATTCACACACATCTACATCTCCAAACCTCAAAATGCTCTGTTCCACCTTGTGACGTCATGGAGCGGTAGTTTTCAAGTTAACAGCTCCCGTTTATGTTTAGTTCAGCAGAGACTGGCAATTTCAGGGCGGAAATTATCCAAATGATTCTAGTGAAGGTGTATGGAGTTTAAAAACACAGTGGAGCACTTTCTGTATTACCACGTGACATCACAAGGTGGATCAGAGTGTTTTCGGTTTGAGAGAAGAACTCAGCCTAAATATGCAGAGTTTGTGTGTTAAGCAAAACAAAACTTTATGTATGTCTTTGATGAGGATACAACATTATAACATAGATCAGAAAATAGCATAATATAGGCGCTTTAATTACATTTAAAGAAATCAGGTACTGCCCCTTTAATGTTGTAAGGTTTTTAAATGGCTAAACTTGTATTACCAAAAGAATTGAGCATCTGTTGTATCTTAACCTGCGCTGGAGGGTTCTGACTAATGCTCTGACATACTGCTGCTGTCCACTGCACTGTTTATTATCAGACCAACACTGGCGAAACACATAGGATTAAATGGAAGAGTTATAAGAGCCGCGCCGATTGACCTTTAAGCAGTCTTCGAATGAGAAACCCCCATTTTTCCCATCATGCTTTGCCTGTCTGTGTGAATGTCCACAGCTAGCACAGGGAGACAGATAACCAGCGATTCTACCAGCCAGAGAGGAGAGAAGAAAACTGCACCGTCCAATCCACCGTGGCCTTAAGACCTATGGGGATCCCGGAGATGAATTTATCCATTATCAAAGGTGAAGGGTCTGTGGACGGGGCGCTTACAGGGGGGACTGAGGGTAGAAATTGGGCAGGTTGGTGGCCAGGATTTTGAAATACAACAAACTAGGGAGAAGCAAGAGAGCAACCACGCCCATATAATCTCACGCCCATAATTGGATTTCCTGGAGAGTTTTTTAAGGAGGTACAGCCAAGATACAAGCAGCAGACAAAACTGCAGAGGTTTAAGAATAAGCCATCATTTTTTGACATGTAGAGATGATGTTTTGCTTAAGACAAACTAAATAAATTAAAATATCATTGTTGAATATTGTCACAAGTTATAATTTACATTAAAAACAGACGTGAAATATTCTTAAAATGAGTTTTGTTTTTTGATTTTTTTTTTAATTCAAAGGTGCACTACTACCTTTAATGGTGGGGAGTCTTCCACTGTTTTCATTATTTCATTATCGTGTTGCTTGGAATGTTCCACAGTATGGCATTAAAATAATATATCTTGCTTTTATTCAGTTACAAGTGTTTTACTGAAAAAAGTAAACCATGAGTGGGGTCACCTCCCCACAGACCTGACCTGTAACTTCGCCTGGTGGTATCACCTGCTTGTCTCCATGGCGATAGATACAGTTAATGCCATACTGTAGAAAATAAATCAAAAGCGTCTACAAGGAGACGAGCAGACGAAGAATGGTCCTCCACCTTTAACAGACTGTAGATGTGTCTTTAGGCAAGACATTTGATGATCAGATTTTTCTTGGGTGTCACATACCAAAGATCAGACCTAATCACTTGGTGTCTGTATATTCTCGTTATCTGATTTTTACTGGCCAGATAAATGTACCATTGTTTATCTAACCATTTCTATTCTTATCTGTGGATGGACAGGTACATCGCTTCCACAGTGTATTAGCCCTGAGTTATTGGCATCTATGACAGTGGACGGCTATGCCAGTCCCTCCCACGCGCAGAGAGAAAGAGAGAGAGGGAGAGAGAGGGAGAGAGAGAAAGAGGGAAAGGGTGAGGGGGGTGGGGGGGCAGAGAGAGAGAGAGAGAGAGAGAGGGGCAGAGAGGTGTTCACTTAATCCTGTTTAAGACTGCCGCTCTTAATGAGAGACGGGTTCCTCACATCAGCAGTAACTGTGTCCCTGTGGGCGGCCTGTTCTCTCCACAGCTCTCATTCAAACCATCACAGGCTGCACAGAGGAGAAGGACACTGCTATGCTACTACTAAGTACTAAAAATTGTCAGTTCAAGCTTGGGCACCTGATTTGCACACCAGGGAAGGAGGATGTAGGTATTTAAATGTGTCTTACTTGTTCGTAGCTCTCACAAACATTTTGGCACATGGTTAATATTAGTTTTCACGCACATGTACAGCTTTCGAAAGACGGCAAAGTGAAAACTGAGGTGGCCCGCCCAAGCACAGCCAATCAGAGCACTACCAGAGTCATAATGACCTGTGCGAACGATTAGCTCGTATGAATCCCCCAGTGCGAACTCCTTCTACAAACTTAGGAGCTTGTAGTCTTTCGTGGAGTGGGAGCAAAGTTTCTTACACCCTTCTTAAGATGTTTTCATGTCTGCCTTTATATTTTCAATAACAACTTAAGCCGTTTTTGTGAAACTGGTACAATGGTCAGGGACTTAAGAGATCAACAATAACACTAAAGTATTCTTGAGGAACACTAACCCCCAATCTACCAAAGCAGAAACAGAGCAGTAACGGACATAATCACACGTTGTTCCAATTAGGTTGGCGTCCTAATTTTTCTGCGTCAATGGAGCATCTCCAGGCTTTTCAGCAGGGTAAGACAGGAAAGACCCATGAGTTGTCAAAATAAACTTCCAATGCCCTTTCAAAATAAGTTCTCTTAAAACACTTCAGCCGCATTCAGCCTTGGGAAATGACTCGTGATGGACTACGGCGAGTTCATAGTCGTGGAGGATAAATATAATACACTTTACAACATAGTAAAAGAAAAAATTAAATCTGTCAACTGGACAAAAAGTTGTAGGAGTGAAGACGTTTTGCTGCTCATCCAAGCCACTTCTTCCGTTTCCGCCGCTTCTAAGCGGCTTGGATGAGAAACGTCTTCACTACTACAACTTTTGTCCAGTTGACAGATTTGAATTACCTGGATGGCTGAGGGAATAAACAGACACTTTACAACACTTAACACAGTGTGCGGAAACACAGACTTTGCTGATGAGTGGACAAATTAATGCAAACACCGCAGCCACGGCTTGTTATTGCTCTGCAAAGCATTGTCCCTCTTGTCAACTTCTGTATTGTTTTAAAATTACGAGTATGTATGCAATATAAAACAGTCTGGTGTTTAAACGTGATGCTTTTAAATCTACGTGCATTTGCAGCTTTGCCTACGTTATGTGTTACTGCAGCTCCAGCTGTAAACTCCGGGTTAAGACC
Source organism: Periophthalmodon schlosseri (assembly GCA_000787095.1). NCBI lineage: Eukaryota > Metazoa > Chordata > Actinopteri > Gobiiformes > Gobiidae > Periophthalmodon > Periophthalmodon schlosseri. The sequence goes on from KN473900.1 coordinate 110,740, forward strand.
AGTGTTGGAGCATGGGGGTCTCCAGAGCAGTGTTTTAAGCCTCAGACACTGAGCGCTGTTCTTAAGGAGTTTGTAATGGATTTGTATAGTGCTCAGGATCGTAGGCTGTTCGTAGAAAATCTTTGACACAATCATCGACCTGGCTACGAACTTATGATCGCTCCTGTTACTGTTGTACTTTGGACCCAAAAGCTGCACACAACTGGTAAGTAGTTCAACTGTTTGTTGTCCAGGCTAGTAATCAGGTAAATGTCGTAAGTATCAGGCTGGGGGGTCCGGAGGAGCAGGTAGGTATCCCACTAATCAAACTATTGCACATCGCATAAGGTTTGTGAAGTTGTAGTGTATTATTTTGTATCCTGCTTTTGTATATTTATGGAGAATTGCCATGTGGGAGCTTGGGTGACGCTTTGAGGCTTGTGGACAGGCTCGTATTGCTAACCATAAGGAGGGTTTGGATAGGGCCAAGTAGAGATCGCTAGATTACTGAAAACATGCATGAATGACATCTAAAACCTCTTCAGGCATGTTTTTGATGCTGGAACAGTGTTATAACATGGTAGAAAGCTCCACAAAGTCAATTTAGCATAATACCTCCTCTTCAAATAAGAGTTAGTTAATTATACTGTTTTTATTTGCTCCTCAGTAATAACACCACTTGACATCTCTGACTAGACTGTCTGTTCAGAGTAGGTCAAGACAAGGTGCACACTGGAAAATAAAGTTAGCAACGGCCAATTTACCGGTAATCGCTCCGAAGCAAACTGTATTTAGATGTTTAACTAATTAACACGCGCGGGCGGTCAGATCAGCACCAGTATGAAGACATTGATGCTTAAGAGATTTACAACTGTGCTAACAAATGTTGAGGTGACATTAACAGTGCTATCCAAACAATGGCACTATCCCATGAGAAAAAGACCAGCCAACACCTAAGCATACAGGTCCATGAGTTCTCCTCAGGCATGAAGGGAACAAGGCTGTAGCTAATTAGCACATGTTGACTTAATTAAAATGCTGTCGTACTGAGAAGAAGAGGGAAAAATATTGGACAAAAGAAATAGAAAATTAAAGCTGCAAGCGGCATCGAACTGCCCTCACGCTTTGCACTCAGCTGACCCGGCACTCCCTAAAGCAGGGGTGCCCAAACTTTTTTCACCAAGGGCCATATCTTGAACAATATTCAACACAGAGAGCCATAGACCAGTGGTCAATACAGTGGATAATTCAGATTTAACATACTTAAAATAAGGCTTGAAACATTAATTTTAGGTCTGTATGATAATGCAATGTGATGTTATTTAGGTTATAGTGGTAGGATTACTCAAATTTGCCATAAAAAGTAGTGATTATGATCAACTGTGCCAGTTCAACTGAAGGCCTGAGGGCCAATAAAAATTGGTCTGAGGGCCGCATTTGGCCCCCGGGCCGTAATTTGGACACCCCTGCCCTAAAGGATGGCACTTCTCTCTGTGTTACTGTGGCTTTTGCTGTACTTGTCACTAAACAAAGTCAACACACATTGGAAGCACTGAGCCACTAAAATGGAATAACATGGGTTTTTTCAGGCATCGCTATGACAACACCGTGCAAAATACAACTTTGGCCTTGGGACTTTTTTGACAGGGCCACCTGAAGAGTCACTGTGCCAAATTTCACGTTCTTTAATTAAGCTAATAAGTTGTTATTACTTTGAAAGTTAGGAAACATTTCCCATTAGCATAACATAGGCAGTTTTGCGCATTGCCATGGCAACACCATGCAATATACATCATGGGTCCCATTGACTGTTTTGATCATGATGACATGAAGAGTCTCTGTGCCAAATTTCACATTATTCTATAAAATTTATTTAGGTTTAGTGGTAGGATTACTCAAATTTGCCATAAAAAGTAGTGATTATGATCAACTGTGCCAGTTCAACTGAAGGCCTGAGGGCCAATAAAAATTGGTCTGAGGGCCGCATTTGGCCCCCGGGCCGTAATTTGGACACCCCTGCCCTAAAGGATGGCACTTCTCTCTGTGTTACTGTGGCTTTTGCTGTACTTGTCACTAAACAAAGTCAACACACATTGGAAGCACTGAGCCACTAAAATGGAATAACATGGGTTTTTTCAGGCATCGCTATGACAACACCGTGCAAAATACAACTTTGGCCTTGGGACTTTTTTGACAGGGCCACCTGAAGAGTCACTGTGCCAAATTTCACGTTCTTTAATTAAGCTAATAAGTTGTTATTACTTTGAAAGTTAGGAAACATTTCCCATTAGCATAACATAGGCAGTTTTGCGCATTGCCATGGCAACACCATGCAATATACATCATGGGTCCCATTGACTGTTTTGATCATGATGACATGAAGAGTCTCTGTGCCAAATTTCACATTATTCTATAAAATTAATATTTTGGTCATGAATGGAACATTTTGGGATCACTCCCATTAGAATAACATGGGCACTTTGGCACATCACCATGACAACACAGTGTAAAAAAACAACATGGGTCCCATTGACTTTTTTGATTGGGATGACCAAATTAAATTTTTAGTGAAATTTCATAACATTTTGGAAAACTAATGTTTTTTTTGTTGTTTGGTAGGGGGGGGCTATCGCACCAGTGTCATTTCTTTTCAATGAGAAGGTTTTGGCAAGAAAGTTTTACAACTAATTCAAATTTGAGCCCAGTCGGACTTTGTATGCTTGAACGAGAGGAAATTCTGAAATGCGAAATTTTCAAAAATTCTGAATTTTTGAAAATGGAATTTGCCAAGCGTAAACTGTAGTAGTTATAATATAAATTGGATAACGTTTGATGTTGAGGTTGCTTGGATACTGTAGTCAATGCTAGGGGCGAAGGACAGTTGACAAAGATAAGTGCATGGACGAAGCCCATGCACTCATCATTGGGAAAGCAATAGGCCCTATGCCCTCTAGGGGCTCGGGCCTAAAAAAAAAAAAAAAAAAAAGGATTAAAAATAATAATAATTTTTAGTAAAAACAATTGCCCTTAGGGGGCTCGGGCCTAAAAAAAAAAAGAAAAAAGTACTTAAAAATAATAATAATTTTTAGTAAAAACAATATATCCGTTATCATTGTAATGACATTATATGTTTTTTGAACGCTCTCTGCATTCATCACGTCACCGTGGGGTTAATGGCGAATGACGAGCGCTAACGTGCTCGCCATTTGCCATCTCATCGGCTTCGCCCATTGATTCAATGACCATGCATTCATCGTTGGGACAGCAATAGGCCCTATGCGCTGTAGGAGCTCGAGCGTAAAAACTGCTATGTTCTGCAATTAATGTCTTTACTTAAAGGGCTAAAATTGCGCTATTTTCTGATACAGATGCATATATTATAATGTTGTTTCTTCATCACAAACATACTTGAAGTTGTGTTTTGTTTCATTCACACATGTTTAACATGTTTAACACAAACGTACTGCATATTTAGGCTGAGTTCCTCCCTCAAACAGAAAACACTCTGTTCCACCTTGTGATGTCATGTAGTGGTAGTTTTCAAGTTTACAGCTCCTTTAGTTCAGTAGAGATTGACAATTCCAGGGCTGAAATTATCAAAATGATTCTAGTGAAGGTGTGTGGAGTTTAAAAACACAGTGGAGCACTTCCTGTATTACCACATGACATCACAAGGTGGAACAGAGTGTTATGAGCTTTAGAGATGTAGACAGACTACATCAAACATGTGTGTTACTCAAACATGTGAGAAACAAAACACAACTCCAGATATGTTTTTGAGGAAGTACCAACTTTATAACATGGTTTAAAGCACACAAGAGTCAATTTTGCATAATATAGGATCTTTAATATTATTGACAGCAGTTGTACTTGTGTCCATGGAGCAGGGCTGGGACAGTTTTCCATTTGAGGACACACACAGAACGTCAATAACCAACTGAGGCAGCACTGATACAGCAGGAAGAGGATGAAGTATGATCTATTAGACAAACAAAATGGAGCAGGCCTTTTTCAGAAGTGACTCCAGTGATCCTTCAGATGTCGAGTCTGATTACATTCATGGTCACTTGGTTAAAACTTCCCCTCTGCAGTCATCGCTAATGGGCTAATGGCTTTATCCCACTTCAGTGAATCAGGCGAACATGACAGTGTCCTTAGAATCTATGCACCGAGCAGAGCTTATGAAAAACAGGTTTAATATTCAGTGTTGGGAAGTATACTTGTAATATGTAAAACAAAAAGTATTCTGACCACTTTAATATTGTGAATATTTTCATTGAGTTGCATTATATTATAAAGCAACACATGATCACAGCTGCTTTATGTTTGAACCATTTGGTATGGATTTATTTATGATTATTTATATAGAAAAAAATGCTCACAAATATGTATGTTAGCCAATCAGGGACATGCCTGGTCCGCCGTACTGGAAATAATAAAGGAAAAAAATATCACAGGGGGCTGAAACATTGCCGATTTCTACAGAATCAATGAGCGAAGCACTAAACTCTGTTAATCTGAGGTGAGAGAAATGAGATTTTATTTGTAAATCATAAGTGACCAATGAGCTCCTTCGTTTCACATGTGTCACTGAAAAAAACAAATCTGATTGGACGATCATGTCTGACCGGGCTTGAGATGAAAACAGAGGACATGGAGACCAGACTGATATCAATCTGTATAAAAAATACAGAGAGAGATCAGTCTGGATTTGCCAGGCAACTGAATCTATAAAGACCTTCAGTGTTTTTTTGTTCTGAAGTGCATGTTATTCTTGTTCTGGCTCATTGCGTGGGTGTGTTTCTGTCTTATTTAATTGTAAATGCTCTTGAACGCTTTTAAAATAGGAACCGTGATCTTTGTTTTTAAAATGAATTGCAAATCATGTCGCAAGTTGCAATTTGACACAAGGACGCAACTGTAAGTGCTCCAACCGAGACAGAGAACATAGATAGAATTCTGGTGCTATAAACCATGTTTAATTGGGACATTTTATCATTTTACAATAGACAGATGTGTATAATATGTCATCTTTAAGACTTGATGACACTGCAACATTTCAGTCCATTCACTTATGTGATATACTTGAAACTCAACCTAGACGGATACAATTTTTAATGGACTGCAATATTGTCTAAATGTTATCTTGAAAATCTGCCATAATATCAAGAATTTTATTTTTTTTTCTCAATATTACCCACCCCCAACAAGAACCCAGAGCCTCTGACACAGCCTGGAGTAAAATGGTGATAGAATCTCAGAGGCCTAAGTCGGCATTCTTCACAATCACCTCCATGACGCTCCTCCCCTTCAATTCTCCTGCTCCGCTCACTATCGATGGAGCCCCTCTCTCCCCTCTCTCCCTCCACACACTGCTCATTCTCATTCTGCTCAGCTCTCTGTCCGGCCTCGGTTCAATATTTCAGCAGGCCTCTTCCAGACAGATGTTGGCTGCAAGAATTCCCGAAGGTGGGAGGCACAATCACATTCATAAAAAGTCCACTTACACAGATCGCAAATCCACCGAAAACACGAGGGCGGTGAGCAGTTTGACAGCCATGGAAATCAAGGCTATTCTGACAGAAGAGTTTGACAAAGCGACGCGGTAATGGTGTTTAAAGCAAACCGGGTTATTTATGGTTTTTGTGTTTACAAGAAAGAATGGGTCCTCACAAAATACTGGGAAATGCAGGCGTTTTATTTCGTCTGACCTGAGATTTATGGGTTTATGGTCAGAAGCCGAGCGAGAGAGGGACTAAAGAGGCCAAGTGACAACACGCCATCTCGACTATAGAAATCTGACGTTCTCAAAGGTTCTATATTAAAGGTGCACTGTGAAACTTTTCCACCTGCTTGTTCCATGTAAATGTTACTGATTTGCCCGTAAAGTTTCACAGTATGGAATTAAACGCGTCCGTCTTGCATTTCACTCACTATCTGAGCTGTAACTTGGCCTTGTGGTGTGTCCTCCTTTTCTCCGTTGAGATGGATTGCATAGAGTAGAACGTTCCAGACAAAGCAATGGCATCTCCATGAAGATGAGTAGGTGCAATTCCTCCACCAAAAAAAGTTACATAGCTTTCTTTCTTTAAGCATTGGGCTGGAATAGACACCATTCCAACACACAAGCACTGTAAAAGTCAACATTTCAATCAAAACCAAATAACTAAACACAACAGATGAGTTTTAAGAGCTGACTTAAAAACAGAATATGATTTTTGAGTAGTACTGTAAGATGGGTTTCATTCTAAAGTGTGGCAGAAGGATGTATTTTTTACTGGCCTGGCAATATGTTTGGAACTTGGATGGTTCTCAAGCATCAGAGAATGAAAATCAGCTGCTAAATAGTCAAAAAAGTAAATGAACCATAACAGGTATATTGATATGTGGAAAGATATATTTTCATTTCAGTAACTTATCAGTCCTACGCAAAGCCGAGCATTGAGAGTCTAAATGAACGGACAGGGTCATTTAAAAGTGCCACTCAAATACGACCTCTTGAAAATGGCTGCCTGCTCGGCCAGGAGGTTGATAAATTTGCTCTAAATGAAATGCGCTGTTTTGCATAAATCTCAAAGTTGGGATCAAAGGGGATTATTTTTGTAGTTGTTTAGGCTTTGTTGTGTGTCTTAGGAAATGTTAGATCCTGTTCATAAAAGTGATTGTAGCTGCCAGCGTTTGGGCAAAGTTCCCAAGAAAATCTGGCAGAAAAACAAAGTGCGAGCGGAGTTACTGTAGGCAACTGTGAAACATTACAGCTGTGACGGAGAGCCGTATCTCATGACAACAAACGTCTGATACAAGGCTCGCGCTCCAACAAACTCATTTAGGCAGTTTGACACCAAAACAAACCAGGGTAAAGTATGATTATGGATCATACGGGCTGCTGTAAACTTTCTGAGTAATGTGCAGTGTGTCTGCATAATGTTAGAGAAGACATTTTGGTAAAGTGAGTTTTTTTCATTTGTGCAAAAATACAAAAAACATCTTTTACTTATGTTTTATTTTTGCCTGTGGTCCACAGTAGTGTGGGTCATTAAACACTGTTCAGTATTGATCTTAAGATGGAGGCCTAACATATGTTTCAAAGTTTCAAGTAGTACTTCTACTAGTACTACTAATAGAAGGGTCATTTTTAGATACTGATACTCAATACTAGTCTCACCTTATGAGTGAATGCATTTCAATAAATGTATAAAAAGGGCTTCAAATAGGCTCTAAAGGATAATAGTCTGCTGCTGGAGGTGTTTTGACACAAAATGAAGACATGGCTCTAACATGTCTAAAATCAATGCTTAGTCTTAAACTTGACATATGTGAACTGTATGTCCTCTTTTTGTTCGATGGTTGGTTCCTTGATATTAAGTGCTCATTGGAGACAGAAACACATTTAAGTTACCCCTCGAGCAACTGAAGACTAGTTGGTCAAATACAGAGATCTTTTATTGTTAAAACTATAACTTTGAGACATGCATTCATATTGTGAGCGCCTCACCTCTACACAGAGCTGACCTGTGACTCGGCCTGCTCGCGTCACATGATTGTATAAGTATAAGTAAGAAGAGAACACTTCAGGCAAGGCAATAATATCTCCATGGAGACAAGCAGGTGGTGGACCCAACACCTGAAAAGTTACATAGTGTATCTTTAGGTACACTACCAAACAAAAGTTTGGACACACCCTCTCATTCAATGTTTACTTTTCTTTACTCTATAATTTCATATATCTAACTTCATGTATTTGATGTCTTCCGTATGCATTTAAAATGTAGAAGGTAGTAAAAATAAAGAAAATGAAATATTAAAAAACAGGGTGTGTCCAAACTTTTGACTGGTGTCGTTTACACATAAACTACCAGTCCAAAGTCCAAATATATGAAGCAGGCTGTATGGAATTATGTAGTATAAATATTTAAATCCTCAAAGTAGCCCCCCTTGTCTATGTCAGAAACTATTTAGTAGAGTTACTTAATGTTTTTTCTTTGATACATAATTACATATATCCAGTGGTGGAAGAAGTACTCAATTCTGTTACTGTTCTGTTACTAAGTAAAAGTATAGAGCAAAAAAAAAAAACTCAAGTAAAAGTAAAAGTATCAAATGAAAAATCTACTTAAGTAAAAGTACTGAAGTACCCATTTAAAAATGTACTTTAAAAAGTAAAAGTATTGTATGCTGTGATTTTGATAAAGATTTGTGCTGGATTTTGAACGGGAACAATTTAATTTTTTTTTTTTTCTGGCTGTTTGTATATTTCTGTTTACTCAAAATATGAACGTCTTCAAAATAACCCCTCAGTCTTTGGAGTGGAGTAGAAAAGTACAGATACCTGCTCTCAAATGTAGTGAAGTAAAAGTAAAAAAGTAAAGTACAGATACCTAAAACTTACATGTACAGTACTTTACTACTTTTACTTCGTAACATTTGACCACTGCATATATCTTGCTTCGTATATTTGATGTCTTGCGTATGTATATAAAATGTAGAAAGCAGTAAATATAAAAAAAAAAAAAAAATGAGAATGAATGAGAGGTGTCCAAACTTTTGACTGGACAGAATGAATAGAAATGAATGGGACAATAAGATTCTCATATTGTACATAGGCAAGGCATTTGTATAGTACAATTCGTACACAAAGTAATTCAAAGTGCTTTACAGAATAAGAAAGACATTAAAATACACAATACAACAAATCAAAACATAAATAATCATAAATAATCATCATAAAATGAACATTAAAAGTGAAGAGTGCAGAATAAAACCCTTTCAGTCACATGCACAGCTAAACAGAACCGTTTTGAGCCTGGATTTAAACATTGTCAAAGTAGAGGCCTGTCTCACATCTTCAGGAAGACTGTTCCAGGTTTTAGCTGCAGAAAACTGAAACGCTGATTCCCCATGTTTAGTCCTGACTCTGGGCACCAGCAAGAGGCTGCAACTAAACCAGGACTAAACCAGGACTAAATAAGAACTAAACCAAGACTAAACCAGAAGCCCTCAGAGTGCGAGATGGTTTATATGGCACTAACATGTTGGAGCAGGTGTAGAGAACTTTGGATAGACAAGGCCATTCCAATTTGTTGTCTTTTAGCTCAACAGTTTAGATAATTTAATTCACGTTCTGCTGTTTTACAATAGAAACACAAGTGATACACATTTGAAACCATTACAGATATTAAACATATTACAACGAGAAGTCAAACGTTTTAACAGTCTCTTTGCACTGTGATTACAAAATTCTAATTCACCTGCACAAAAGTGTGTGGATACTATCTCACACCTTTGCCCAATTACCAAAACCATTTGCATTTTAATGGCTGAATGAAATGAACTGAAGAGCTAAGAGAAAACGAATGTGAACTCTGGTTTCCCAAACAAACTCGTCTTCAGTGAAGGCGCCGTGATGAGGAAGATTATGGGGCAGTACTTCATCACTTTGATAAAGCCAATGTTTCAGTACACCTGATTACAGAGTCTGATTTAAAGTGACTAAAACACCTAAACACTAGAAGAGCATCACCTTCTTCTCAACAAGATGTTTAATGCCATACTGTGGAACACTCCAGGTAAAGTAATGGCATCTCCATGGAGACATGTAGGTGGTTGGCACTGAACCAGAAAATTAGCATAGAGCACCTTTAAATGGAATGTATGTATAATGTGTAGTTCAAATTTTATAAACATAGCCGGTCCATAGTGTTCCCAGATACTAAGCCAACAAATCAAATCAAATATTGACTTTACTGATAACAATTCTAATGATGATTTATTTGTATTCACAAAAGCATTGGGCGTGGTGGCTTATGACTAAATCCAGCTGGTTTAAACTTAGTGCTGGTGCAGCTCAGTAAGATCTGGAGCTTTCACATGAGAGTGTGTGTCCTCTATCTGCAGGTTTAGCTCTGCACACCCAGGAAGCTTTCACATGAGAGTGAGAACATCTCGTGTGTGTGTGTCCTCTGTCTGCAGGTTTAGCTCTGCACACCCAGGTTCACTGGTGGCTCCAAGCTGTGCCGTCCCTTTAAAGTAGCTTGCTTGCATACACTTTTTGAAGTGAATGTGATTATTGTATTGAGTGTGGTCCACAGGAGGAGGGAGCAGATGGACAAAATGACAGACAGAATGAAGCTAAGGCCTTTTGACGCGCTGTTTATGAAGTGTCACTTTGGATCAGGATCAAGCCTCACAGAGCCTCACAGAGGCTGCACCGGCCGACTGGGTTTCTGCTCAACACTGCCCTGACAACCACTTCTCTGGAGATAAGGGAGGGAGCTGAAAGTACTCAGGTACTTTGAATACTCAAGTACAATTACTTATCTGAATTATTGTTCATGTGGTTGTTTTTTCTTTCTTTTCTGTTTTGTTCTTTTCAAATGTCTATGAAATTTTGCTATGGTGCAAAAAACACCAAATTAACTATTTTAAGAATATTTCTTTTGTAACTTTTTGCATATGTTTAAAATGGCGAGAGTAACCAAAATCTCACATTAGCATCACTTTTTACACCAGCTAAAATCAAACCTGTGATCTCTGTGTTGTACATGTCAGCTTCTGTGCTCCGTACAGACACAGCTGTGGGTTTTAAATGAAGAAGAACAATTTATTCATAAAGTTACTGGTTAATTCAGCAGAATAAACTGTAAGTGGTTTACCTCTGATTCTGAAGCTCATGCACATGTATGGCCCTTATGGACGTGAGAGAAATAAGACCTAAGGCTCATTCAAATGTAACAATGACAGTTCAGTGTGATCATGACACTCACAATCCTCTCATACTCTTATACTGAATGTTACAGTGGTGTTCAGGAGAATACAAGTGCTCTTGTTTGGTGATGCAGAATGCTGCGGAGGCCTAGAGTTTTTATGAATAGTAAGTGTCATAGACACAGAATGAGTAATAATACAGGTGTAAATAGGCCATTGGTCACCATGGCATTTGTATTTCATGTTTTAGAATGGAAAACAATTCTATATTTGAAATACATCTTGCCAGACCAGATTTTGACCACGACAGAAAAGTGCAACAGCCTGATTTCTGAGAGAAACCTTGAAAATGAAAATGATTCATTATGAAGTGTGAATGAAGTCAAATATAACTCAAATATAAGTTCAGCTAAAGTTACAGAAGTCACAGTTACGGAGGTCACAGTTACAGAGGTCAGACGGCCCCTGAGTGATGATATGACGAACACATTCACATATATGTTATGGCCTGTTGAAAGCTGTTTCCTCATGTTATGAGAGTCCATTTGTTTGGTTTTACATGTGTGTTACAGAGGACCGTGGACCTGTCACTGTCTATAGGCAGCTGTGCAGTCAGAACATATTAATCCTGGTCTGACAGAGGTCCTGTGGTTATTCCCACGATCAAGCCCCTCTCATCCCGGCGTTCCCATTCCCACTGTCTGCTGTGTACTGTCTGCTGTGTACCGTCTGCTCTGTACTGCAGTGACTCAGGGCTTTTCCAGAGGGATTATTATTACTCTTTTCTGTTTTTGTTTATGCGTTTGTGACTTGTCCTCCTCCTCTTCTCTCTCTTCTTCCCCTGCTCCAAACGCTAAGTCAGCTGGATTATTTGTGCTTGGTGTTTTTAAAGGAAAGCCTGCTTCATTCCCCGTGACACGTCATTTGTTTTGTTTTTGTGGAGTAGCACAAAGGCCCATGATGCTCTAGTTCAAGGCCACACCAACAGTGCTGTGTCTGGGTTAGCCTGTGTCATAGCCAGTGGTTCATGACATAAACACACTGACACTTCTTCTATATCAATGAACGATACTCTATAGACTCTGATTTCTTCACAGTGTGATTTCCGTGTGTGTGACTGGCTGCTAAATGCCAAAGATCCATGAACACATACATTTGTTTCCTTTAGCTTGTGCTTTATTTTTAGTTCTTTGTATATTTCATGACAGTTCCCTTTCCGCAGCGCTCCTCTTCTCCATTGCTCTGATTGGTTGGCTGGCGCTGACCCCTCCCCCTACTCTGTGACATGGCTTCATTCATAAAATCCTGGGTTGACAGAGCGAGTTGTGATCCCACTTCGTAGTACTGCTTCTCCAGAGACGCTCATGTTTGGGCCAGTCTATCCGGTTAAGAGAAACTTATCCAGGATAAATTCAGTCAGCTTCATAGTACAGGCCTCTGTGTTAGCCTGGGTTAGTCTGTGTTAGCCTGTGTTAGCCTGGGTTAGTCTGTGTTAATATGGGTTAGTCTGATTTAGTCTGTGTTACCCTGGGTTAGTCTGGGTTAGTCTAGGATAGCCTGGGTTAGCCTGGGCTACGCTGTATTAGTCTGGGTTAGCCTGGGTCAGCCTCTGTTAGCCAGGGTTAGCCAGGGTTAGATCTGGTGATACAACAAATATTTTCTTAGGTGGTACTTGGTGTGACAAAATTTGAGCGCCTATGGTCTAGGTTAGCATGGGTTAACCTGAGTTAGCCTGGGTTAGTTTGTGTTAGTCTGTTTTAGCTCGTGTCAGTCTGGGTTAGTTATAGATTAGCGTAGGTTAGCCTTGGTTAGTCTGGGTTAGCCGCTGTTATCTTGTGTTAGTCTAGGTTAGCATGGGTTAACCTGTGTTAGCCTGATTTAGCCTGAGTTAGTCTCTGTTATGTGTGCTTATAGGTGTGTTATATGTGTGCACAGAGGAAGATGGCCGCTGCGTGGAGGAAATTACTAGTTGAGTTTCCATTCAGGTCAAGTGTAAATGAGAGAGACACTGATGCGTGTTTCCGGTGACACTGTGAGGAGCTGGGGGTTGCTTACATTACAAAATACTGCACCGTTTAAGTATATTGTGTCAAAACAAACAAAAGCTGATGGGGACTGTGTGGAAGTGTGGAGAAAATCTGTAGTAATTTCTATAAACGTGTGGCCTGAATATTTTGGGCGTTGTACATGTTGCTTACATTCTAGTTTTCTTGTTCACCCACTCAAAGGTCGGCAGTTCGAACCCTGAATGGACCAGTGCGTACTGTCATTGTGTCCTTAGGCTATGAATGTGGCTTGTGAGTAAATGCCTGGTGGTTTTCGGAGGGGCTTGTGGTGCAAATTGGCCCGGTATATGTCAGTCTACCCCAGGGCAGAAGTGTCTTACCAACACCAACTATGTGGTGAATGCATAAAGCTCTAGCAGTATGTTAAATGTGCTATATAAATACAAAGGTACTATTATAATAAGTATTACTTTGCAGAGGAAATGTATATTCTTGTACTGGACTCCTGTAAACACTGACAATTGTTATTAGTGTTATGTGATTGCATGAAAAATCTCTCTACACGACTATGGCAACTCACTTTTCCTCAAGTCACAAGTCTCTATATGTTTTTATATGACATAAATGCACCTAAATCCATATCACACTTAATTTCTTTACATTTCTTTTATTCCTTTAGTCGTTCCCCTTTTTGCGCCTTTTTGTAAGTAAATCATTGAGTATTGTTGGGGTTATCCGATTACTAAAACTAATTTGCTAGCCTTATGCGCACTAGCTAGCCGATCTTATATCATATTTATGTCTTAACGCTTGTCAAATTGTGATATTCTTAAACCGTCTGTTTATTGCATTTTGCTTTTCGTAATAAAACATTTCATGACGACAATTTTCCCAAAAGTGGATTCATAAAACGCGCTAACGATGGAAAACAAAAGCATTTAAGATGTTTTATCGCCTGGCAACAGCAGAGCGCTGTTCTCTGGTTGCGTAGCTAGCTTCTCACATTAAGCTAGTTCTGATTCATCGCGTCATTTTACTGTAATTTTATCACGTTTTTTTTCTTGACAGAACTCGGATTGGCTGTGGGGCAGAATAACACTCAGCGGGCTGTAAATCTAAATATTAAAATACCTGATTTTTACTCTCGTAAAAACGTAAAAAACAGAACTAGTTCAGTTTGCAGAGGTCCAAAGTTACTGCTCACTTACCTTATTCACTCCGAACATCCTAATCATTCACTGTGATGAGTTTATAAGCGCTTTTCACAACTCTCAAACACCAGTGTGAAGTTTTGCCATAACAGTAACGCTAACCAACAGCTACCATGCTAAAGCGCACTTCCTGATTACGGGACACTAAAATGCATTATAATTAGGTGGAGACAGTGCATAACGAACATATTTTTACCTCAAACACATGGGAAAAAACATTCTCTGCTCTCGTCTGCCTGTGCGCTCCGATTTTAATTGACATATTTAATGATAGTAAAGGGAAGAGAAAAAGAATTAGATCCACTTAAGAATTAATATTTCATTTTGGCGTTACGATAATTGTGAAATGCTTAATTTTGTTTCATTATGGTCTAATATAATTCCTCGTGTATCAGATGAGCTTTATGAAATGAAACTTCATGAATAATAAAAAGAAGCTGCGGGGGGAGCGAGGGATGCTAACATGAATTGGTTGACAGGTCACAGTATAATTATAAGAACTAAAAACATAACAACTGAAAGAAACACAAAATACATCATTTTAATTAAACAAATACGCAGTAAAAATTGACCCAGCAAACAAAAAACGCTTTCTGTCAAAAGACTGGCCACTTAGTAAAAGAGTTGATCAATGTTAATAAAAAAAAAATTAAACAAAAAATTAAAATAAATTGAAAATTGTGATGTTTCCAACGAACTTAAATAACAAAAGTAGAACATAAGCAGATATTATTTTTACTTCTTTTAAAGGTACAGTATGTAACTTTCTGGAGGTGGCACATCACCTGAATGATTCCATGGAAATAGAAAGTTAAAACCATACTTCAGAACATTCTGCATGGAGTTAAATGTATTTATTTTCAGAGGATTTATGCTATATTGTGGAAGATTATACCAAAGGAACAACATTTCCATGGAAACAAACAGGAGAAGCCCCTCTTCCGGGCCAAATAAGAGTCAGGTTTGTGGATATGCAAGCCTGCGCACAGTAAGGACGCATGTTTTTCAGTGGAATATACACAATCATTTAAAAAAGGCTTTATTTTTGGCTAGAAAGTTACATAATGTGGCTTTTAGTATAAATTGAATTGAAACGACATTTTATTAAAATCATCACAATAGGCTCTTTGCTCAACAGCGCCCGGCAGCCTCACTGATAGCATCACTACTTCCTGTCCAATTTTATCTCTGTCAAGTTTTTGCTGACTCACGTTATTATGAATAAATATTTAAAGATCAGGCAGTGACAGGGAGCTGACAACTTGTTAAACACTACACAAACAAAATGAATACGTTTGTGTCTCAATGCTAACGCTAATGCTAATGAGGCATAATAAATATTAAAACAACACCACAAACTGTAGTATTCCACTTATAAAAAATAACGGGGTAGTCTTTATTTTAATTAATTTGAATTTTAATAAGTTGTTTATTTCATGCGTCCCAATTTTAATAAAAGTGACTGTTAGCTTTGAGACACAGTGAGCTAGCTAGCGAGTCTATTGTAGTTACTTTGATTAGTGTGTGATCTGAATAGCCACAATTACATATTAAACAAATAACATTGACCTCCCTGTTGTGTACCTGTGGGTGACCTCTGTGTTTGTGAATGGGACATTATCAGATTGTCCTTTAGGGAGCCTCCTTTGCCCAAGCGGAGAATTGCTTTATCAGGCAGCGAATGGCGTCTGTAATGTGGGATTAAGAGTGGACACAGGCTTTCATGAGCGGAGGACTAGCATTGTGTTAAATGAAAGATCATTATCTGCTCTGCAGCTACAGCCCTGCTCCTACTGTAAAACACTGTCATTAAAACACTCATGAATATATTATAACAGTTTTGATTTCGAGTTTTATTGGTGTCTGAATGCAGCAGCCTCCATCACAGTGGCCTTAAAGTGCATATAAAAGGTTTTCATGTTTTTCTAATTATGACTTGGTTTGGTGGGATACCAAAATTATTTATATTTGCTAAATGCCAGAATAATGAGACAAGGATTCATTACTTTCTACAAAGTCAGAAGTTTCATACAGTAAGACTACTACGCCAATTTGGGAAAACCCAGATGATGATGTCATGTCTTTGGAAGCTTCTGATATGGTTTATTGACAACATTTGAGTTAATTAGAGACAAACCTGTGGATGTATTTGAAGGCACCTGAAACACACTGCTTCTTTGTGTAACATCATGGAAAAGTCAAAAGAAATCAGCCAAGATATCAGAGATATCAGGAAGAGAATTGTGGATTTACACAAGTCTGGTTCATCCTTGGGTGCAAAAAACAAAAAACAAAAGACAGATCACAGTTTGCAAACGCACAGGGACAAAGACCTTCATTTTTGCAGACATGTCCTGTGGTCTGACAAAACTAAAACTGAACCATTTGGCCATAATGATTGTTACGTTTGGAGGAAAAAGGGGGAAGCTTGCAAGCCTGAGAACACCATCCCAAGTGTGAAATACGGGGGTGGCAGCATCATGTTGTGGGGTTGTTTTGCTGCAGGAGGGACTGGTGCACTTCACAAAATAGATGGCATCATGAGCAAAGAACATTATGTGAAGCAACATCTCAAGACATCAGTCAGGAAGTTAAAGCTTGTGCACAAATGGGTCTTCAAATGGACAATATCCAGGAGCATCCTGCCAATCTGGTGACAAAGTGGCTTAAGGATAACAAAGTCAGTGTTTTGAAGTGGTCATCACAAAGCCCTGATCTCAATCCTATTGACAATTCATGGGCAGACCTGAAAAGGCATGTGCGAGCAAGACGGCCTACAAACTTGGCTCAATTACACCAGTTCTGTCAGGAGAAATGGGCCAAAAATCTTGCTAACTATTGTGAGAAGCTGGAAGGATGAGTGGAATGTGCAATGAGTATAATGTGCAATAAGTGGAATGTGCAATAAGTGGAATGTGCAATTATAGAACTGTGCAATGAGTGTAGTGTGCAATTTTTATTGTGGCCCTTTTGTGACCGAGGGACATCAGATGGAAATTAGCCTTTGGCTAACATGAATGTTTACATTCATGTTGTATCATGTCTGTTCATTAGCATGCATTGTCCCAATCAATCAAATACATAATTAAATACATAAATAAATAAATAAAAATATCCAAAATCATACAGTTTAAAGGCAATGGTACTTTGGCAATTTGACTTTGAAGAAAGTAATGAGAAATTGTCTAAAAAATCCTTCTCTCATTATTCTGGCATTTAGCAAATAGAAATAATTTTGGTAATCCTAACTGACCTAAAACATGAAAAGTTTAATCTGATTTCATGTCAGACAGTGAAAAAAAGTGTTTGTGTCTTCTTTATATAGTGTATGTAAACTTGTGGTTTCAACTGTATTTACCACAGGTACTACCCCATCAAACCAAGTCAGAATTAGAAAAACATGAAAAGTGTCTAAAACTGTATACCTCTACCTCTGACATCAGCACAGACAATTTGCTGGCCGTTTAAATCTTCATTTAACAAAATAAAGGTGTAACATTATGGTTACAGTTATGTAATTACCTCTAAGTATCTGCTACCCAAAATTATAAACTTCACCAAAACAAAAAACAATTTTAGTAAAATCTTAAGTATTGTTTGAGGGCTCATATTATGCTATTTTCTTACCTTCTGTTATAATGTTGTTTCCTCATCACAAACATACCTGGAGTTGTGTTTTGTTTCATTCACACATGTTCTTCCCTCACACAGAAAACACTCTGTTCCACTTTGTGATGTCATGTGGTGCTTCACTGTGTTTTTAAGCTCCATACACTTGTTTTTAAGCCCATACACTTTCAGTAGAATCATTTGGATGATTTCAGGCCTGAAATTGCCAATCTCTGCTGAACTAAAGGGAAATGTGGCTGTTACCTCGAAAACTACCGCTTCATGACTTAACAAGGTGGAACAGAGCATTTTGAGCTTTGGAGATGCAAACAGACCAAGATTACTCAAACGTGTGAATGAAACAAGACACAACTCCAGGTATGGGTTTGAGGAGGAACAAGATTATAACATGACTAAAAGTTCACAAGAGTCCCTTTTGTGTAATATAGGACCTTTACTAGTTAAAAATAAAAAAGTAAAATGAGTAATCTGTCAGTTACACTTTAAATTCTTCTATATTATACTATAATCATGTGTAAAGTATTTGAATTATGACTGGTCTGTGTCTATTGGAAGTATGCATAATTTATCTATATGCAGAACAGAACTGTCTTCACTGTAGATGCCAGTTGGCTCTGTGCACAACGGCAAATGGCTACTTCCTGTCTAATTATCTCTCTGTGGGATTTTTGCCGAGTAAAATTAATAAATCATTAAGGAGGGTTTTTTTTTTACTTCTACGGGGTATTCACTGCTAACACATAACATATTTAGATCACCATGTTACCTGTTATTGTTTTGAAAATGCTATATTCACAGTATGAACTCATTTTGTTTCACTTTCATTTTTGATGCTCTGAGTGTCCTCTCCCTTTGCTCCCCGTATTAAGTCACACCCCCTTCAGAGCGATGTCACAACACAATCAGCGTGTGTCCCACTAATGAAACTACTGCACATCGCATCAGGTTTGTGAAGTTGCTGTGTACAGTTTTGTGTCATGTTTTGTATGTTTATGGAGCATGGGTGACCTTTGGACAGCTAACCGCAAGGAGGGTTCAGATTAAAGATAACGCAGTGGAGTGTGAGTTTTGGGTGGATGTTACTGACATGTTAAAGACTTTTGGTCTTTTTGTCTCAACGCTTATGCTAATGCTAAGTTTAAGGCTTAAAAAAATATATAAATAGCACCACAAACTGAAGTAATCTACATATAAAGACAATCAGTTAGTCTTTACATTTCATTTTAATTGGTAGTTTATGTTATATATTACATTTTAATAAAAGTAAACATTAGCTTTGAGACACAATGATGTAGCTAGAAAGCTGCTGTGCACAAAGCCTATTGGTATTGCCTTTCAGATGACAACACGACATTCTATTGGGCAAAAATATGTGATACAGATGGGAGTAAAAAGGCCGATTCTTGTTGTAATACAGCTAGGTCTTAGGCCTACTCACTAATGAAAACAATCAGGTTTCACATTTGTGCATTTACCTTTTGAATATTTCATGGCAAAGTACAGTGTAATCAACTGGGAAAAAAACGTCTCTTGCCATTGCCATCTAGAATCTGACAAGCACCAGTAGACCAACAATGCAAATCAAACTCCACTTTCATACCACACTAATGAAGGCTGAGTGACAATAATTGGAAACTAAAGAGTTGCCACTAGCAAGGACTTTGGCGCCTAATTGAAGGATTTTAAAAGTTATCAGCAAAAAACAGTGACAATATCTAGAGGCAAAGTCACTTTCAATTCAATTAACATTATTAGTGCCAGAGAGGCTAACTAACTCATTTAAACAGTTCACATTCCAGACCAATACAGAGCAAACTCTCCAAAAGAACCAACACTAAAAAACAATATAAAAATTAATTAAAAAAAATATATGCTCTGGGCTAGATTTAGCTACACACTTCGTTCTATCTGCCATCCTTGGGCAGGTACAGAACAATATGACGAACCCTTTGGAGTCTATGTAATGTAATCTAATTGACACAAAATTTAGGCAAAAAATACAGGCAAAATTAAACGTTCTGGTTTTGGTACTGGCATTGTAACAGCACCGTGCATTCTCAGAGTTGGTTACTTAGTTCATGTTTACCTTGCACAGTAAGTCTGTGTTTATGCCCGAGCCACTGGATGACCAATCACAGGGCAGAGTTATGTTTGGGTGGGAGCCAAAGGTGAAGCACCCACTCAACTTCAAGTAATCGCCTTTACAGTGAGAGTAATCCAAGACTGATCATGTGTAGACTTACTAAATATAATAATGATTCTTCAGGTTTAACACGCAATCTACAACTGTAAGGCCAACTTTTATGGAGTTCTGCATCCCATCCCAAACTATTTTCTTGCTGTTTTACTTGTTCAACCCTGTTCTCTATTTTCTACTAAATATTCTGACACCCAGAGCAATCTGCCGTAGTTCGACAGTGATCTCTGCTGAATGCTGCTTGGCCTATACGGCTTTTCTGTTTAGTGACTCACAGGCCCTGTGCTCCCAGCTACACTTTTAATGAGACCAGTTTATTCTATCAGGGCTGTTTTAGAGAGAGATGGAGAGAAACGAGAGAGGACGAGAGTAGGGCTTTAGTCCTTTAGTCGGTCGATGGCGTCTTAGTCGATCACAGTTTTGTATTAATCAACTCATTACTTTATTTAGCTCATAAGGACTTATATTAGGAGACAGGAGAAGGTACTGAGTGAACTAGCTGAAGATTTGGGAGTGAATCTGCCTTTTTTTTTTTTTTACCTACATTGTTTCCTAGTACTTTTTCTGAATAAATTGTTATTTTTGCATGAACTCCCCCTGCAGGTGTGGTCTTGTGAGTGCAGTGTGGGTCAGATACACAGAGATACTGAATAGTTTTGAGAGCTTTTGCCACGCCTCCTTTTTCATTTTGACCATTTGATCAAAGGCATGTTTTTAATCAACCAAGAATGTCTTTAGTCAACTACAGCCCTATAAGAGAGAGAGGGACCAATCTGAGAAAAAAAAGAGGGAGAGAGACAAACAGAGAGAGAAACAGAGAGAGGGACAAAGGAGAGAGAGAGAGACAGCGAGAGAGAGAGAGAGACAGAGAGAGAGGGACAAAGGAGAGAGAAAGAGAGCAAGAGAAAGACAGAGAGAGAAACAGAGGTAGAGAGAGGGACAAAGAAGAGAGAGACAGAGAGAGAGGCAGAAGTAAAGAGAGAGACAAAGGAGAGAGAGGGACCCCTGAAAGAGAGACAGAGATAGAAAGAGAGGGGCAGCGAGAGAGAGGTGAGGGAGAGAGAGAAATGAGAGGTAGACAAAGAAAGAGTGAGAGAGACAGAGATAGACAGAGGCACATAAAGAGACAGAGAGAGACATAGGTAGGGAGAGACAGAGGTAGAGAGAGAGAGAGACAGCGTTAGAGAGAAACAGAGAGAGAGAGAAAGAGACATAGCGAGAGAGACATAGAGAGAGAGACAGAGGTCAATAGAGACTCTGAGAAAGAGAGACAGAGGTATAGAGAGAGAGACAGAGAGAGAGTCAGAGGTAGAGAGAGAGGTAGAGAGAGACAGAGGTAAATATAGACTTTGAGAAAGAGAGCCAGAGAGAGGTAGCAAGAGAGAGAGACAGAGGTAGAGAGAGAGAGACAGAGAGATAGAGGCTGCGGGAGAGAGAGACATAGAGACACTGAGGTAGAGAGAGGTACAGAGAGAGAAACACATAGAGAGACAGACAGAGGTAGAGAGAGACAGGGAAAAACAGAGGTATAGAGCTGTAATCTGGCTGCCCCACTCTGTGCCAAATCCCTCAAACCTCAGAGGTTCTATTTACTGTACAGACGGTGCGCTCGCCACTGACCAGGGAACATTTGATTTGACGCCGCACGCTGGACTTATATTGCAATGGGAAATGACTCAACAGTTTTTATCCATCTTGTACTAATTCAACAAGTGCCCCCCGGCCACAAAGCCCACGGTCTCAATTTGGTCTTAAAGAAGCCCACCAACGTATTGTCTTTCTCCATTTCAAATCCTCTGTCTTCATGTCAACTTCACTGTAAGCTTTTTGAAACGCCTTATATTTTAGTCGGAAAGTCATTTTTGGTGATTGGAAGCACACCTCTTCAATTACCAGCCGACTGCGACTTCTAAAATCCCCCCGGAGCTTTCACGTCTGGCTCTAAAATATTCTTTTTCAGACATTAAGACGGCACAGATCAGCAGGTGGCTTTCAAGGCGATGTGTCAACTCGGCGGCTACGTCCACCCACACAGTCGAATGACATGCAGAACGAGCAGGGACACTGTGCTCCAGAAGGAATTGCAGTTTCATATTTGACATCTAAGTATTTTTAAGTAAAGGTACCGAGGTGATTAAGGGAGAAGCAGATGGACTCAACAGTATGGTCTGAAAGATGTTAAGGAGAGCTAAAGCAGCATGTTGGTTTGAAATGATTTGAACAAAAATATAGTAATTTGCAGTTAATTGGACTGACTAAGTGTAAAAAAACAGCAGGTAGGTCTTGAATGGGTCTGTCAGAGGTAGAGAGAGGGACAAAGAGAGAGACAAATGTAGAGAAAGAGGGACACAGAGAGGCAGAGGTAGAGTGAGGGACAAAGAGAGAGGCAGAGGTAGAGAGAGAGAGGGACAAAGAGAGAGTCAGAGGGAGAGAGAGACAGAGGGAGAGAGAGAGGGGAGGGACAAATATAGAGGCAGAGGTAGAGAGGGACAAAGAGAGAGGCAGAGAGAGAGAGATAAAGGTAGAGAGAGCGGGACAAAGAGAGAGACAGATGTATAGAGAGAGGGACAAGAGGCAGAAGAGAGTGACAAAGAGAGAAACAGAGAGAAAGAGAGACAGAGGTAGAGAGAGAGACATAGAGACAGAAGTAGAGAGAGACAGAGGTAGAGAGAGAGTTAGAGAGAGACAGAAAGAGAGACAGAGGTAGAGAGAGACACAGAGTTAGAGAGAGACAGAAAGAGAGACAGAGGTAGAGAAAGACAGAGGTAGAGACAGAGAGAAAGACAGAGGTAGAGAGACAGGTAGAGAGAGAGACAGGTAGAGATAGAGGTAGAGAGAGACAAAGAGAAAGACAGAGGTAGAGAGAGACAGAGAGAGACAGAGGTAGCAAGAGACAGAGAGCTAAAGCAGCATGTTGGTTTGAAATGATTTGAACAAAAATATAGTAATTTGCAGTTAATTGGACTGACTAAGTGTAAAAAAACAGCAGGTAGGTCTTGAATGGGTCTGTCAGAGGTAGAGAGAGGGACAAAGAGAGAGACAAATGTAGAGAAAGAGGGACACAGAGAGGCAGAGGTAGAGTGAGGGACAAAGAGAGAGGCAGAGGTAGAGAGAGAGAGGGACAAAGAGAGAGTCAGAGGTAGAGAGAGACAGAGGTAGAGAGAGAGGGACAAATATAGAGGCAGAGGGAGAGGGGGACAAAGAGAGAGGCAGAGAGACAGGAACAGAGAGAGAGAGATAAAGGTAGAGAGAGCGGGACAAAGAGAGAGACAGATGTATAGAGAGAGGGACAAGAGGCAGAAGAGAGTGACAAAGAGAGAAACAGAGAGAAAGAGAGACAGAGGTAGAGAGAGACAGAGGTAAAGACAGAGAGAAAGACAGAGGCAGAAAGACAGAGAGACACAGGTAGAGAGAGAGACAGGTAGAGATAGAGGTAGAGAGAGACAAAGAGAAAGACAGAGGTAGAGAGAGACAGAGGTAAAGACAGAGAGAAAGACAGAGGCAGAAAGACAGAGAGACACAGGTAGAGAGAGAGACAGGTAGAGATAGAGGTAGAGAGAGACAAAGAGAAAGACAGAGGTAGAGAGAGACAGAGAGAGAGACAGAGGTAGACACAGAGGTAGAGAGAGAAAGAGAGAGAGACAGAGGTAGAGACAGAGGGAGAAAGGTAGAGACGGAGGTAAAGAGAGAGACAGAGAGAGACAGAGGTAGAGACAGAGGTAGAGAGGTAGAGACAGAGAGAGAGACAGAGGTAGAGAATCACAATAACACATTTTGGAGCATGATATATCGCTATAGAGATACACTGCGATAAATGATGATACTGAACCTACTTTATGGCACTGACACAATTACAATAATGCAAGATAATTCTAGTAAACTATTTTTAAATAAGCAGTACCATGAAAAGACATGAGCTGCAGCAAATAGATATCAAAATGAAGCAATTATTAGCCACAGAAGTCACTTATTCAACCTTTTATAGCTCAAATGTTATTGCATTACAACAAAAATACCCAAATCCATGTTTAACTGTTCACACGATAAACATGGAGCCCCACAATCTACTGTTCCAACTAGCATATATTAAACCATAAGTCGATATAGTAATTATCCTGACAGGCCTAGTCTTAATGGCCCTGTAGAGAAATGTGTTCTCTCCATCTCCAGATCTTGAGCTAGTCTTGGTCAGGACCTTAGCTGGAGGATTTGACCTGTTGTGCATGTTTTGGGTTGATGGGGAAAATCA
>KN473900.1:135243-150830 GCA_000787095.1 Periophthalmodon schlosseri
TGAGACTGAGAGACAGAAAAAGAGAGAGAGGTAGAGAGTGCGACAGAGAGACAGAAAAAGAGAGAGGCAGAGAGTTAGAGAGTGAGACTGAGAGACAGAAAAAGAGAGAGAGGTAGAGAGTGCGACATAGAGACAGAAAAAGAGAGAGGCAGAGAGTTAGAGAGTGAGACTGAGAGACAGAAAAAGAGAGAGAGGTAGAGAGAGAGACAGAGAGAGAGACAGAGGTAGACACAGAGGTAGAGAGAGAAAGAGAGAGAGACAGAGGTAGAGACAGAGGGAGAAAGGTAGAGACGGAGGTAAAGAGAGAGACAGAGAGAGACAGAGGTAGAGACAGAGGTAGAGAGGTAGAGACAGAGAGAGAGACAGAGGTAGAGAATCACAATAACACATTTTGGAGCATGATATATCGCTATAGAGATACACTGCGATAAATGATGATACTGAACCTACTTTATGGCACTGACACAATTACAATAATGCAAGATAATTCTAGTAAACTATTTTTAAATAAGCAGTACCATGAAAAGACATGAGCTGCAGCAAATAGATATCAAAATGAAGCAATTATTAGCCACAGAAGTCACTTATTCAACCTTTTATAGCTCAAATGTTATTGCATTACAACAAAAATACCCAAATCCATGTTTAACTGTTCACACGATAAACATGGAGCCCCACAATCTACTGTTCCAACTAGCATATATTAAACCATAAGTCGATATAGTAATTATCCTGACAGGCCTAGTCTTAATGGCCCTGTAGAGAAATGTGTTCTCTCCATCTCCAGATCTTGAGCTAGTCTTGGTCAGGACCTTAGCTGGAGGATTTGACCTGTTGTGCATGTTTTGGGTTGATGGGGAAAATCAGAGTGTCCGGAGGAAACCCACACATACACAGGGAGAACATGCAAACTCCACATAGAAAGGCCCGAGAGTCGAACCTGGAACCTGCTTGCTGTGAGGTGGGAGTGCTAGCCTGCCAGATTTCCTTCCAACTACCTAGCACTACCTTGAATAACACCACAATACATGGCATTACAATGTTGCACTATGACATTAAACTACTAAATATACTACATACTTATAAAATACAGCTGCCGATTTGACGTACTGGTATATCATCTCAACAAGATTAATTTAGAGAACCTTTATCTGTCCCACAATGGGGAAATTTCAGTGTTGCAACGCACAGTTCAAGGGCATCAAAAGAACAGAAACAGACAATCACAAATCAAGATAAATCCGTATTAGAAAACATTTAAATTTACTATAACACTGTACAAGTACAATCAAATATTACAGCACCGAAAGTAAATTTCCCATCATTTTTTTCTCAGAAACTTTCAGAAAAAAATCTATATCTAAGTTTTAAAGCTTGATCGGGGATAATCAGCTACGTGGTAACTAATGACCACAAGACCTATATCAATTTTATTTAAAATCTGTTTCTGAAACTGTAAAGATATTATACATTTCATCGACTCTTGCATTTTAACAAACAACCACATTATGGATATTGGTTAGCACGTAGCTGGTTAGCCTCCGCTATGCCTTTGAACTCTTAATATTTGAATTTTTCAAAAAGTCTACAGGAAAAATGAATCTAAATGTACTTCTAGAACAGCTAGTCTTGTCAGGACCTTAGCTGGAGGATTTGACCTGTTGTGCATGTTTTGGGTTGATGGGGAAAATCAGAGTGTCCGGAGGAAACCCACACATACACAGGGAGAACATGCAAACTCCACATAGAAAGGCCCGAGAGTCGAACCTGGAACCTGCTTGCTGTGAGGTGGGAGTGCTAGCCTGCCAGATTTCCTTCCAACTACCTAGCACTACCTTGAATAACACCACAATACATGGCATTACAATGTTGCACTATGACATTAAACTACTAAATATACTACATACTTATAAAATACAGCTGCCGATTTGACGTACTGGTATATCATCTCAACAAGATTAATTTAGAGAACCTTTATCTGTCCCACAATGGGGAAATTTCAGTGTTGCAACGCACAGTTCAAGGGCATCAAAAGAACAGAAACAGACAATCACAAATCAAGATAAATCCGTATTAGAAAACATTTAAATTTACTATAACACTGTACAAGTACAATCAAATATTACAGCACCGAAAGTAAATTTCCCATCATTTTTTTCTCAGAAACTTTCAGAAAAAAATCTATATCTAAGTTTTAAAGCTTGATCGGGGATAATCAGCTACGTGGTAACTAATGACCACAAGACCTATATCAATTTTATTTAAAATCTGTTTCTGAAACTGTAAAGATATTATACATTTCATCGACTCTTGCATTTTAACAAACAACCGCATTATGGATATTGGTTAGCACGTAGCTGGTTAGCCTCCGCTATGCCTTTGAACTCTTAATATTTGAATTTTTCAAAAAGTCTACAGGAAAAATGAATCTAAATGTACTTCTAGAACCTGAGCAGCCAGTAACTGTTGAGCTCCATGGTTATGTACAGTGCTGCAAATGAACAGGACAAACAGCAGGTAAAGTGGCTTCAGTGCATTATACAGGTGAGGATTCACATGATGTTACAGTATTAGCACAAGGCCAACTCCACAGAACACTGACATCTCATTCTAACAGGAGGGAAAACCGTTCTTCCACAGAGCACCAGTATTGTTCTAATCCAACAGTGGAATCTGCCCACACTGGAGGCCCTGGACCGGCTGTTGGTGCAGTTCTGGTGAATGGGGATAATCATCGGGGATCGTCACACACCAATTACCGCACACCGCAGGACGCCTTTAGCCCGGCCATGTTATAATCAGAGCGCGGCAAGATCACCGAAACCAATCCAAATTGTTTTTAATGTGGAAATACAACTGTTCATTTGAGCCAGCTGAATGTGACTGCAGTTAGCTTCTCTCTCTGCGGCATTAGGATCTATTGTTTTCCCCGGGCCATAATCCTTGCGTCGCCCAAAGCTTTTTATATAATTAGCCATTCTCTCTCGTAGATGGAAACAATTTAAAGTCATTTTAGAGTCAGCCAAAGTGGGAAGGTCTGCGAGGTTGTGAGGAAGTCAAATTGGAAGAATAAAAACTCTAGCGATGGCCGATAGCTTGTCACACATGCATGTTTGCAGTTTGAGCCTACATAAAGCTCCTGTTAGCATCATGGCGCTAATTAGCCACGCTCATTTTGGCATTTCAAACTGCCTCAGTTCGAGTGGCTGCGCCAGATTTTTTTCCCCACATATTTAAGCAAAATCTGTCTTGTCTAGTACTGATATATAAGGTAAAGATAAAATGTGTCCACTGCGTGCTGTCTGCATCTAATTGTAAAGCGCTTTATTGCCCAAGAAACACGAAGAGCGATGTTAGCATGCTAGTTGTTCTTAGCATTACTGTGATGAAAGTTGTGAAATGTGCTTATAAACTCATGGTGGTGAATAACTTTGGACCATTGCAAACTATTTAAAACAATCTAGTTCTGTTTTTTTTCATGTTTTTAAGAAAGTAAACATCACCTTGACATCTGTGGTAATGAATGGCTGAGGTGGCTGGTGGTTTTGCTGCTGCGTTGGACAGATGACACCACCTCCTGATCCAATCTTTAAACTGGAAAAAATGTCTCCATGGAGATGTTTTTTGCTATGACAGGAATGTTCCACAGTATGGCATTAAACTTAACAATCTCAGTAGAGACAAGCAAGTAGTGACATCAGACCAAGTTACACGTCAGATCTGTGGAGAGGAGACCATCCTAACATGCATGCAAGTATTTTCAAGATACTCTTTTAGCAATGAAATACATGTTTTATCCCATTGTTTCTCAAACTGTGGTACGCAAAGTTGTTCTTGTGGTATATGGATTAGCCTTAGGATCTAGTGTTTGCTTAATTCACTGTCAATGTGACCCATTATTTGAGTTGGTCCTTGTTTGTAACTTCTGTAGCAATGCCTTAATGGGCCTACTGTCTAGCTCTATTGTTCACAGTGAACAATAGAGCTAGACAGTAGCCCATTAAGGCTGGATGTAGCCCCATTAAGGTTGAAACTGTAAACAATAGCTGTTTACAGTTTCAGTGTCGTTAGCTCCTCCCTTCCGATAGATATAAGGGAGTGTCCACTAGTATCTGACCACAACTAAAGAAGCGGCTTGGATGACCAGTGAAACGTCTTCACTCCTACAACTTTTGTCCAGCTGACAGATTTAACTTTGGCTTTTACTATGGATCAGACCTGGACGACTGAGGGATTACACAGACTTCTGTAGCAATGGTTTAGTCCTATTTTAGACCTGGCATAGTACTGTTAGAGACTTGGTTTAGATCTGGTGGTTTTCGGAAAGCCAAATATTCCAAAGCAATCTCCATGGAGACAAGCAAGTAACAGACCCCAACTAACATTACATTACGTAACATTACGTTACATAATGCGCCTTTAGTAGTCATATTACTACTATAATACTATTAGTACTAAAGGTCAATGGTCACATTTTTATATAGAACTTTTCCACCTTCTAGGTACTCAAAGTGCTTTACATCAAGGAACCATTCACACATCCACTCATACACTAGTGTACACAGACACTGGGGGTGAGACAGGTTGAGGGGTGAAGTTTCTTGCCCAAGTACACAGCGAAAGCACTCATCTGTGAGAGGTGGATTCGAACCGCCAACCTGTGGGTCAGTGGCCACATAAACATCAGTGACTCTACCAGTGATGTTGATGTCAAGAGTGGGATTCGAACCGCCAACTTTCGGATCAGTGGGCGCTCTACCGACTGAGCTACTGTCGCCCCAAAAGGTGAAAATAGTTTCTCAAAGCACATCTTTTAACTTTCAAAAATTCAAAATATTGGTGTCAAATTAATAAACATGTCATGCAAAGTGGCTGCAACACGAGACTGAGTTAATGTGTTTTAATGCCACTGAGCCTCACATGAAAATAAGACAAAACAGGACCATCACCGAAGCGTCGTTTAAGAGTTTAGCATAATAAATGTGTGAGGGAAGTTAGTCTGTCTCCATTTAAATTGCTGATGGGACATTATAATGCTATTAGTGATGTGAAGTTAGAGTCAGGAGATGGCACGGCGATGATTGATCTTCATGTTAAACAGCTAAATGTAATTTCACAAGCACATTTACTGCAGAAAAACAAAACAGAGCTTACATTAAGTATTGGCCGTTATCAGGATTTATGAGTGGCACCCGCATACAGACACAAAATGGCGGCGTTTACTTAAATGTGCAATGTGACAGAAGAATAAATACGAGATTTTTGATGGATCCTTGGGGAGTGTGGTAATATATAATCATGCTATACACTGTTTGTTTCTGCAACCACCTTTCACTGCACGGAGTGACCCAGTGTGACAGTGACAATCTTAAAAGTCACATTATGAGTGACCATGTGTGTCCGAAATAAAGATTTGGTGATGATAATGATAAATACGTTAATTAAAATGCATTACTGATTGGTTTTCTTAAGTTGAAGTGCACCATGTACTGGGTAACTGTTTTCTGGCCTGGTGATATCACACCTCTTTAACTATCTAATGTTTCCCGAAATGCTCAATTTGGACGCATAGACTGTGTAAAGAAGTGGACTAGGGGAGTGTGACATCACCCATAGCGCTGGTTTAATGAAGCTCATTAAGGCTAGAAGTTATAGAGGCGAATTTGGAGCCGAGTTCCATATTTGGAACGCTGACCATGAGTATCATAGCAACCGAAGAGCCAATCAGGAGCGAGGCTGTTGAAGGTAACACCCATTCCCGCCTGCAGCGCTAGTTTAGCAGGGACCTTATTTGTCTGTTACTAATGTTCATATCTTGATTTATGGACAAATAGTGAAATAGGATGATGTAGAGCGGGTTAATACGAACATTTTAAGACCAAAATGACGAGAAGTTACAGAGAAAGGGACGACAGCTTTTCAATAGAAACTGAATTGGAGCCAGAGTGATGGATCTGCTCACTTCCTATTTGGAACATGGCGGCTAGCAGGTTAGCTATGTCCATTTATATATACAGTCTATGATGTGGACAGAATTAAAGTGAGTGTGACCGACCGGATAAACAAAAGAGAGCCTTTGATGTGAGCCGTATGAGCCGTGTGAGGCTTGCGTCTGCGTCCTCTCCATCACACGAGCAGAAACCAGCTCCGCTTTCAAGCCGCTGAGATATCTTCATGTGAGAAATTAATTTAGTTTTGGCCCGAGATGCAATGAATAATAAATTGGCATAAAAGTCAGTCTCCCATCTGTGGACGTGGAAGCCTGGATCTCCGGAGGGTAAAACTTTAAGACCACGACGCCTCACTGTGTCTGCCATGGGCGTTCAAAAGAGTTATGTAGAAGAGTTGTGTTCTGTGTTGAGATTAACTTGTGGATAGAAAAATAAGTCTGGTGCAAATCTACATGAAGAAGTAGTTTTATATTAGACAACATATAACAAATACAAGACAGTACTTCATTTATAAATAATATGGTCCAATCTGCACATTAACAAATCACATCACAGTTAGGATTAATGGTTTAAGCAGTTACAAAATGTGTAATTCAGTGATCGAGAGAATTAACATTAAAGGCGCTGTACCTGACTTTTACTGTCTTACATTTTAAACAGTTTGCACTGGTCCAAAGTTATTCCTCACTTACCTCATGCATTCAGAGCATCCTAATTATTCACCACGCTGAGTTTATAAGCGCGTTTCACAACTTTCAGAGGCCAGAATGGAGGTTTTCCATCGCGGTAAAGCTAACAACAACTAGCTACCGCGCGCTTCCTGATTATCGGATGCTTTACGGTAAATGGTCACATTTTTATATAGTGCTTTTCCACCTTCATGCACCAGTGTACGCAGAAACTGGGGGCAAGGTGGGTTAAGTGTTTTGCCCAAAGACACAACGACAGCGTTCATGTGCGGGAGCTGGGATCAATTATGAATTAAATAACTGTGATTTTCTATAGTCGAGCAGTCCTGTGGCGCAGCGGGTTAAGCGTACACCTACGAACCAGAAGAGTGACGGTTCAAATGAGATCTGAGTGGTGTGGCTGATTGAGACTGGAAGGGCATAAAAAACGTCTTAATGCGGTGGGTTCACTGTGGGAACGCCTTTATATTAATCGTTCTTATTATCAAAGAGATTGGGTGCATTATAGATTCACTGTATGCAATAAAAAAATAAAAACACACACACACGGACACACATACGTCCTCACACAGTTGCTTTAAGTATGATAAACACATTGAAATTAGCGCTAACTGCCTTTTAATTGTAGTCTGAGGGGGAGTGGATGGTGAAGTAAAGACGCCCATAAAACACATGGATTACAGTGGTCCTCCTGGTTCCTAAGCGGCCCTGTTGGTCCAAACGGATTCCACCAGTTAATGTGCTTATGACCGCTGGGCCGTGTGCAGAGCCAGAGCATTGTATCAGCTGTATACACTATCTGTGCTCTCATAATGGAGGGAAATAACGTTCATTAGCCAGAGAGGACTCCACCACTGTTTTTATGGTGGTCTTATATTTGAGATTATGTTAATGATGCAATGGAAGAAACGCTGTGTGAGAAGTTAAAGGGAGAGTATGTAGAATTATGATTTAAAATGTAATAAACCTGTGTCCCCAGATTTGATACAATGCTGCATTTTGTGTTTTGCTCGTTTGGTTTGGTTGTCCAATCAGAATGCAGAATGAGCCTCACATTAGCCCCACATTTTGGGTTTAAATCTAAAAGGACTCTCTCAGATCTGAATGGTCACTACCTAAACTCCAGCACCTGCAGCCGATCACGAATCAGCACTTCCAGTTAAGCGGGAATCCCATTCACTTCAATGGAGAATTTGAGAAAAGTTTTGCCGCTAAAATCTGATATAAAGTAGGCTGATTTGTGTAAAACGTTCTATGTTCATGTGACCAACAAGTCAACAACGAGCGATTCTCTGAAGGCTTTAAACGGCTCTGTAGTCCCTATAGAACTTATTTACTGTCAAGATCGGCAGCCCCATGCAAAACAATACAACCCGAATGATAATGGCGGCGCCCACGGCAACTTCAGGAATAAGGTGAATACTGAGAATGAGAAACTCTTGTACGTGTCCTCATATTGTAAATGTTTTTACTAGTAAGGCCACAAGCTACATATCCTCCCTTTAAAGCTAATAAGATTACATTTATAAATATAAAACTATACAGTGCAAAGTTAAGTACTGCTCGGTCGGCCAGGATAAAATGGATAGATGATTTTTGCAACTGGAAGAACTGGTTCGAGTAGTAGAGATAAGAAGTGATTGTAGCAGTAGCCGTAGTCGTAATCGTAGTCGTAGTAGTGGGGCGACTGTACCTCAGTCGGTAGAGTGTTTGTCCACTAATCCGAAGGTTGGCGGTTTGAATCCTGCTCTTCACATAAACATCATTGGTTGAGCGTACAGATCCACTGACCCACAGGTTGGTGGTGCGATTCCAGCTCCCACAGATGAAGGCTGATGTTGTGTCCTTGGACAAGACACTTAACCCACCTCGCCCCCAGTGTCTGCGTACACTGGTGTATGAATGTGTGCGTGAATGAGCGAGTGGTTTCTTGATGTAAAGCGCTTGAAAGTGGAAAAGCGCTGTATAAAAATATGACTATTTACCGTTTTGTAGTAGTAGTAGTAGTAGTAGTAACAGTAGTAAATAATATTCTATACTGTGTCCTGTTGTCAGTACACCTCATTGGACTTGTTTACACATGTTCTCACAGTAAACACAGTGAGAAACGTCTTTGTGTGGTATAATGTAATTAGCTCTTGTTGTAAAGCTGACACTGCCGTCGCTGGATTAATCAACACAACTTGTCTTAATTAATTGTTTGTAATTAACTTTTCCACTCCACTGTGATTGTAAATGTTTGTCAGGTGATATATTTTCGCTCTTTTCCATGCATAAAACACCGTCTTACTTAAAGGAGGGGGTATAATGCAAATCATCCCTCATCAAAACACGCCTGAAGGGGTTTCATATGCCATCCACGCATGTCTGAGAAATCTTGCGGCCTCTCCCGGTCACTATCCGAACCCGAAGGAAAGGGGAGGGCCTCAGAGCGCCAAGAGATTTGAATATTTTGTAGCATTTAAGCATTTTCAAAACAATAAAAGGTAACACGGTGATCTAAATATGTTATGTGTTCGCAATTAATACGTCATAGAAGTGTAATACTGCTTTATTAAAGGTGCAGTGTGTAACTTTTCTGGACCCATATATTTAGATGTGAATGGAACTGAACGGTTTTGAAAATGTTTTGGTTCCATTATTCACACAGGTGTTTGATCAAAAACTGTTCATTTCTTCTTTATGTTTTCTCGTCGTCCCCATAAAGCACATGTAATTAGTTGTACCACTGCACTTTCTCTGTAGGTTAGTAAATCCTCTGTCTCTTATGTAAAGCCCATTCATCGCTGTCCTCTCGTGGTATTAATGGCGTCTAATTGCTGTTGAAAATGAGCCGGCCTGTGTCAAATTGTTTATTGAGCTGTTAATGCGCGCCCCGCTCTTGTCACCTGAGGCCAGCGCACACATGTATGCACACACACACACACTAACACACACACACACACACGCACAGGGACAAGAGAGGCTCCCAGATCAATGTCACTGTGTCTCTGTATCACCAATACAGCTGTACACTTCAATACACTATACTTCAGGCTATACTCAAATACGCTACTACACATACTACACACTGCTACATACAATGAAACATAAACAAATGAATGTATTGTAAAAAAAAAAAAACAGCAAAAAAACACTGACACAACATAAGACATGTATATTCAAAAAAAATCTTGATGAATGACTTTTACTGTTTTGATAAATTAATTTCTTAATTCCTGTATGATATCCTGATTTTTTTCCCCATGTTTTAAAGCCAAATTTGTCCTGCCCCAGTACAGATATATTGCGTAAGCAGCTCTTGAGGTCAAAATAAGTCCTCTGTGCGCTGTCTGCATCTAATTATGAAGCATTTTATTGTCCGATAATCCGATAATGTGCGTGTTAGCATGCTAGTTGTTCTTAGCTTTAGCGTCACAGCAAAATCCAGCACTGGTCTCTGAAAGTTGTGAAAAGCACTTATAAACTCAACGTGGTGAATAATTAGGAGGCTCTGAATGCATAATGTAAGTGAGGAATAACTTTGGAGCACTGCAAACCGTTTAAAATGAACGAGGTCTGGTTTTCATGTTTTTGAGACGGGAAACATCAGGTACAGAGCCTTTAAAGAGTAGCTACAATGGGTCAGTTGAAGATTCTCACAATTTCATTTGGGAGAAAATTATGATAATTATATCTTTTGATATAGAGTTGTACTTAAAAACTGATGTTAAAAGTACAATATGTAACTGCCACCTGCTTGTCTCCATGGAGATGCTATGGACTGTCCCACAGTATTAAACTTATCCCTCTCCATGGAGACACCACCAGGCCAACTTATGGACCAGATTTGTGGAGAGGCTATAGTCCACTCAAAGTAAGAATGCAGGTTTTCAACTGTATTTTTTTAGCTATAAACACACCTGTAACTGAATGCATTCCAGATAAGTTTAAAGTCACGATCTATAACATTTCAGGCAAAAAAGATCTCCATAGAGACAAGCAGGTGGCATACCCCACACAAGAAAAGTTGCGTAGTGCCCCTACAATAGACTCAGAACAGCGCCCGGCAACCTCACTGTTAGCGTCACTACTTCCTGTTTATCTCCATGAGGTTTTTGCCGAGTCACGCTATAATGAATAAATATTTAAAGATGAGGCAGTGGACAGGGAGCTGCGTGTGGATGTCACTGACAACATGATAAACACTACACAAATAAAATTAATTCTTCACTGGAGGACAATTCTGTGTTTGTGTCTCAATGCTAACGCTAATGCTAATTTTGAGGCATAATAAATATTAAAACAGCACCACAAACGGAAATATTCTTCATATAAAATGAATTGGGTAGTCTTTACTTCAGTTAATTTTAAATTTAATAGGTTGTTTATTTTGTTTTCCGATTTGAATAAAAGTGACTGTTTGCTAGACACTGAGCTAGCTAGCATGCTCATGTGTCCAGAGTCTACTAACTGTAAGCTTCATGAATTCAGCCTGATACAGTATTTACACTGAAACTTCCATTCTACTGTCTACAATGCATTGACTTTTCCATACAAATGAAACACTATTGACACAGTGAGCAGTGACAAAGGACCATCCTGTATTCACATATTTAACCTAAGCTAACTCCTGCTCTGCTCTGACTGCCTCTTTTATCTGTGTATGAAATATTAAGCTCCAGACCAATGGCTAAGTGTTTCATACATATTACATGGTGTGGAAAAGTAATTGCTTCCTCCATCTATAATATCTGTCACCAAAGGCCAGCTGGAAACCAATGGATTTTTCCTTATTACATTTAGGACACAGGCCTGAGCTAAAGCCAGATTTTATGAAAGCAGATCTGTACATAAAGATAATGACCTATTTTTAATTTTTTTCTCTCATTCAGTAATTAAGAATATGACAAGACCTGTGTCAAGGCCCTAGACTGTATAAAGAAGTGGACTAAGTGAGTGTGACATCACCACAGTGTTCGGCTCCAGTCAGATGAAGCTCATCGAGGCCAGAGCAGTTATAGGGGCCAATTTGGAGCTGAGTTTTATATTTGGAAATATTTGCATATTTCCTAGTTTTTATATATCCCTTCAATCTATTACTGATTTATAACTGTGATCATAGTTTGTTTAAAGGTGCCCTGTGTAACTTTATTGGTAGAAGGTAAGCTACCTGCTTGTCTCCATGGAAATGTTCTTGCTTTGACTAGAATCATTCAATCATCATCATCATTAATCTTGTCCATGTCCACAGACGAGCCAAGTTACATGCCGGACCTTTGGAGAGGCGCTCATGATAAGAATATATGTTTTTGAAAGTATTCTTAGCAATAAAACAGCTGAAATGTTAAAAAAAAAGAATTAAAAAAAATGTTTGTATGATGTGGTATGGTAGTCTTGCCATGCCACATTTCAGGTAAAGCAATAATATGACTGTTTTGAATAACTCAGTTCATAGGTCCTAGGTCCTAACCCCTAACTAGGAGCTTCAGCTGCATTTGGTGAATCCGACCATCCTAACCTAGTCCTGAACACATCAACTGAGATGAGTGCAGAGAAACCTGGGAAAAAAGCATACTGCATTGTGGGATGCCTCATAGATCCTTAGGAAGCTCCCGAGGTTCCTATGCTAAAGGAGCTATGAGAATACAGGCTCCTTTTGACAAATTCGTAACAAGCCCATGTCATGGACACAAGATGGGACTGTACTTTCCACCAGAAAATTTACATAGTGCACCTAAAGAAGAAACTAAAGACTTTTTTACAGGTTCACACTTGATTTTATAGCTCTATCACATGAGGCAGGACATCTGAAAATCTTTTAGAGGTGCACTATGGAACATTTCTGCAGGAGGGTCTGCCATATGCTCATCTCCATAAAGATGTAGGCTGGAATGCTTTACAGTGATGCATTAAACTCATTTATCCCCATGGAAACAAGTTGGTTACACCACCACGCCAAGTTAAAGGTCAGATCTGTGGAGAGGCGACCCCATTCACAGTTAGGACACATTTTAAAAGGCATTTTTGAGCAGTCATTTAATAAATGCAAGCTCATGACATGCTGTAGAGTACAATAACATCTCCATGGAGACAAGCAGAGGGCGACAGAAGCTCAGTTGGTAGAATGTTAGTTCACTGATCCGAAGGTTGGCGGTTCAAATCCCGCTCCCAACATCACAAACATCACTGGCTGAGCGGTCAGATCCACTGACCCACAGGTTGGCGGTGCGATTCCAGCTCCCACAGACGAATGCTGTTGTTGTGTCCTTGGGCAAGACACTTAACCCACCTTGCCCCCAATTTCTGCATTTATTAGTGTGTGAATGGGTGAGTGGTTCCTTGATGTAAAGTGCTTTGAGTGCCTTGAACATGGAAAAGCGCCATATAAATATGTGACCATTTTCCAGATGCGTACCCTCCACCTGAAAAGTTACATAGTGCACCTTTAAGTGTGTTTTGTAACTTTAAAGTCCACTGTATAAACTGTAAGAAAGTCAGTAGCTCCATTGACTGTTGGAGGAATTCATTCAATTCAATTCATTTTTTTTTTAATTTTTTGTTAAGAAATTTGCTTCAGAATGAGATAATGCCTGAGCACTTGAACTTGTGGTTTATTGAGGAGCAGTATTATCTGGTGTCCTTGTCACTGCCTGGTTTCTTACTAACTGAAGGATTCAATAGTGGGATCAATACTTCTAATGTTAGCAGTGTTTCAATTAAACAGTGGCCTGAAAATCGTTCTTACATGCTTCTCCCTTCAAGGCTTCCACCAGCACAAAGATAAGAGTCATGTATCCAGTGCGGTTAAATGGGAATGCGGTTACGGAATAAGTTTCATGTAGTGATGGGACTTTTGGCTCTTTTATGTGATCCGAATCTTTTGGATCCGTTTATTTTAAAAAGGCGTTCATAAGACTATTTATTTATATGACATAAGCCAATGTGAGAACTCATTTTATCCACAAACTCATCACACAGAGAAACGACCAAGGCTTAAATGTGTTTAAGATGGTTTAAACTGAGAGTGGGAGGGTGTTTAGCCTTTGGAATTATGCAGAATCCATATAAAATGTTGCATTACGATAATAATAATTTTAATGTTAACGTATACTGTTCCAAATATATTTTTGTGCACAAAGTTCTCACTCGTGTTGCTCTGCTTCTGTTCTGATTCTTGTGTCGGCTCAGTGTTTATCAGTATAAAATCCAAACAAATTAGAAAGAAAAAGATTAGACTCTTTTAAAAAATGAGATTTTTCGAATGGATCTAACCGTTCACGTTAAGGAATTGTTCAAAAGAGCTGACTAGTTCATGAATGTCACTACTTTCATGAGGGTGTATATAAAAAGAACATTCTCTCCAAAGAATTGCCTCCAAATATCCACTGGACTGGGCCAATCTCCTCTTTGAAGGACACACATTATGCAAATTTGACTTTTTAAACCTTTTAATTATGTTATTTTGCTATCTCTTCATCAAAAAATATACCTGCAGTTGTATTTTTGCTTCTTTCACGCTTGTTTCATTAATCTTTGTAATCCAAAGTCATCTTCTTCGTGCACTCAAAAATACTCCGTTTGCATTTTGCACTTTTAGTTGCGTCATAGACAAAACTCTGAATTTCTCCTACACAGTTTTAAAGTCCTTAAACCATCACTGGACTCATTCTACGGTCAAATTGTGTTCACAGCAAACGCATGGCTCTATTAGCACAGCATTCACAGTTTGTTTGTTTACTTTGACATTGTTCATTCTTGTTGCTGACAGCAGAGGGAGCTCCAACGCCTAAATACCTCATCGGAAAAAGAGGTGTAGTGTCTAAAGCACATTTTCTAAATGTAGATATTATTTTAAGTGAGAAAATGTGAAATACTTTTCTCAAGGTGACCAAAAACTTGTTTAAAATTTAAATCCATGAAAAACTGAGCTGAAAATTCTAATTGTTGTTGGCAAATATAATGAACATATAAACAACAGACATTCATCTGCGCTGTCTACAGATGTCAACTTTTATTTATGTTTTGTTGTCCCATTAAAATGAATATAAATGCAAGCTAATGTAATACACACTATTCATTTGTTCACATGTTGGAGTTTATCATTGTGCGTGTACATTTAAGGCACCGTACCGGATTTTTACCGTCTTTTTGCAGTGATCCAAAGTTCTCACTTACCTTATGCATTCAGAGCATCCAAATTAATCACTGCAATGACTTTATAAGCACTTTCCACACCATTCAGGGACCAGAGCGACCAACACGCACTTCCTGATTATCCGACAATAAAACGCTTTATAATTAGACGCAGACAGCACGCAGCGGACTTTTTTTGACCTCAAGAGCTGATTACGCAATATATCTGTACCGGGCCAAGACAAATATTGCTCAAACCCATGTGAAAAATCGTGTAGAGGCCCTTTAAAGCGTTTGATGTGATTTTCCTGGAGAGCTGGGATCTGTGGGATTGTTGTGCCAGAGTAAGCAGTCTGTGCGATGTGCCACTGAAACGTGTTTGGTGTTTTGGTGTCTTTGTTGGTTTCAGAAATAGGACACAGAGAAGCGTTTGTGACAGAACTGAGTGAGAGGAGCCACTTTCAAACCCTCAGCTCTTTCCACGACGTCTCTAAATAATAAATGAAGACTTGAAGATGGCCACTCAAATTTGTCTCACTTCAACAAACAAACAACAGCTACTTGATATTGTAGTTTTGTTCTATCTCATTCTCTCTCCCCCTCTCTATTTTTCTCTGTCTCTCTATGTCTTTCTCTCTTTCTTCCACCATGGCATTGTAGTTTTGTTCCCCCGCTCTCTCCCTCTGTCTCCCCCCAATCTTTCTCTTCCTGTCTTCTGTCTCTCTCTTTTTCCCTTCTCACCCCCACTCTCTGTTTGTCTCTTTGTTTCTCTCTCCTCGTTTCTGTTTTCTTCTGTTTCTCTATGTCTCTCTCCCTCTCCATTTCTTACACT
>KN473900.1:150890-169900 GCA_000787095.1 Periophthalmodon schlosseri
TTCATTCACTCTCTCTTCCTCTCTCTTTTCCCTCTGTCTCTTTCTCACTCTCTCTCCCCCTTTCTTTTCTTTTCTTTTCTTTTCTCTCTGTCTACATTTTTCTCTCTTCTCCATCTATTACCCTCTCTCTCTTCCTGTCTCTCATTTATTCTCATTCGCTCTCCCATCCCTCTCTCTTTTCCCTCTGTGTCTCTCTTTGTCTCTTTCTCTCTTCCTATACCAGTATGATATTGTCATGTTGTTTTCTCTCTCTCTCTTATTTTTTCTTACTTTCTTTCTTTCGCTCTCTCTCCCTCTCTATCCATCTCTCTCGCTCCCTCCCCTCTCTCTTTTCTCTCTTTTTTTGTCTCTAATTCTCTCTCTCTCAAAACATGCACATAGTTACAATCCTCTGAGGTAAGTCCTGACCAAGAGCCCTCAAAACACTTTACATCAAGGAACCACACACATTCATACACCGGTGTACAGAGACACTGGGGAGGAGGGTCAAGTGTCTTGCCCAAGGACACAATGACAGCATTCATCTGTGGGAGCTAGAATCGCACCACCAACCTGTGGATCAGTGGATCTGACCGCTCAACCAATGATGTTTATGTTGAGAGCGGGATTTGAACCGAACACTGCCAACTGAGCTACTGTCACCCTTATTTCTTTCTCTTCCCCCACTCTTCCCCTCCTCTCTTTTTCTCTTTCTCTCCTTCTCTCTCTTCATTCTCCCTCTCCATACTCATCTCTCTCTGTCTTTCTGCATGTCTACATCTATCAAAGAAGCATCAGTGGAGCACATCTCAAAGCCACGCACCTTTAATGGGACTGTTTACATAAGTGCAGTGTTTTGAGGAAGTGAATGAAACTCCCAGAATCCTCAGCTCTGCTCTGCTGCTCTGAAGAGGCTTTGCAGCAGCTTTGGCAATGGTTTGGATTTGCTCCGGACACAAGAGCATTATGGGACGATCCGCTAATTTGGGCTAATAACGCCTCGGGACAGTCACGGCTGTGGTCAGGCCTCCTCTCAGTGCTTTAGAGAGAGCACAGTGCTCAGAGTGTCCATTTTACATTTTAGCGAGAATATAAAAATGACAGCGTGCTACCGTCAATATTAGGTCAAAGGTTCAAATGTATTGTTAAGTTCAATTGGTAGAGTGTTTGTCCACTCATCCGACGGTTGACGGTTTGTATCCTGCGCACGACGTAAACACTGGTTGTGTGGTCAGATCTACTGACCCACCTCCTGCTCCTATTCCAGCTCCTACAGATGAACACTGTCGTTGTGTCCATGGGCAAGACACTTAACCCATCTCGCCCCCCAGTGCCTACGCACACTAGTGTATGAATGTGTGTGTGAATGGGTGAGTGGTTCCTTGATGTAAAGCGCTTTGAGAGCCTTGAAGGTGGAAAAGCGCTATATAAAAGTGTGACCATTGACCAATGTGACCATTATATAATTGTTGGTTTATAGTATTATGTACTTTGTCATGTTTCAATACTTGTTGTTGTTACTTTGAAGAACACATGACGCAGATCTCTTTTAAAAGGAAAATATCTCTACTTCACAGCATAGGGGCTGGCTAGCACTCTCACTTCAAGAAGGTTCTGGGTTCGACTCCTGCATCGCCTGAGACTTTCTGTGTGGAGTTTGGATGTTCCCCCTGTCACTTTGTCATATTTACTAAAAATCTTCTCAAATTAAATATTTTTTTTACTTCCTGGTCGAACATGGGTTTCCGATATGACATACGCAGGGGTAATTGGCTCTGCGCACAACGGCAGCCGGCTAATTCCCATCAGAGGGACAGTCAGCGCGACCGTTTCCAGTGTAATGTAATGTCTTTGAGATTGAATGAAATGTCTGTGAGTCGCACTAACATCACTATAACCTGACAGATCAGACAGTGACAGGGAGCCGCGGGTGGATGTCACTGACAACACTTAAACACTTTACAAATGCGAGGATAACTTCACTGGAGGACACTTGACTGTTTACTAAGGTATGTATTGTACTTTGTGTGTCGGGGCTAATGCTAATGCTAATTCCGGAGCCTAATAAATGTTTCAATAACGCCACTGACTGAAATAATCTACACCTAAAAATAACTGGGTCATCCTTACAACAAATTTAATGTAGTTGTTATGTTACATTTAACGTTTTAATAGTAGTTAGCGTTAGCATTGACACACAAAGACATACGGTGAAGTGTTTAACATGTTGTCAGTGACATCCACCTGCAGCTCCCTGACACTGTCTGATCTGTTAAGATTTATTGATTTTAGCGCTTCTCCGTAAAAACCTCATAAACGTTACATTACAGAGGAAATGGTCGAGCCGACTGTCCCTCTGGTTGGAACTAGCCGCCTTCCGTTGCGCACAGAGCCAATTCCACAACTTTTACCTATGCACTTTAAATGCAGAACAAGACCATAAGAACATGCATAAATCATGCAAAATACAACAATTACAACAACTACAAGGCATGAATTATTGATGAGGGAAAACCATTATGGCACGTTTAATCAGTTTAGCATAACATGTGTTAGCATTAGCGATACACTGTCCCTTATTGTGTTCACATTGACGGAGCTGGTGTGTTTATGGTGCTGCACACAAAAAGAGGGTCATATCCACTGATCTGTCACATATCTGTCACATGCATCCATCGTCTCTCCCGCATCCTCGGGCGCCATGACGACCGCCTCAGACCTGTCACCGCGGCGACGGACCGTGAGCCCGAAATCACGCTCCAAATCCCAGTCTGTCACAGCACACACTTCCAATTTCACAGCCATTACTGCACTTATGAGGCCAGCTGAGACGGTACCCTGCCCTCATCTGTCAGAGCCTCAAGGAAAGCACTCGCATTGGAATAAATATGGAGAATATAGCACCGTTTATACATTTAACCACCTTTTTCTCTAAAATATACGACAATTTATACAGCTCCTGCTCAGCCTGTACAGCCCATAAGAACATATATGTCAACAGAAACTATGGACACATTTTAAAAGCTGTAACGCACCACTTAGCAGTACATTAGCAGTGAAAATCCATCACCTTTTATTGTTTGGAAAATGCTATATTCGCCCAAAACAACATATTAACATATTTTATAAGTTTCACTTTTGGTTTCGACGCTCTGAGTCCTCCCTCCTTTTGCACCCCACGTTAAAGGGCCCATATTATCTATTATCTATTTACTGATCTATGTTCTAATGTTTCCTCATTAAAAACATGCTTGGAGTTTGCTTCATTCACACGTTTAACACACAAACCCTGCATTTTTAAGATGAGTTCTTCTCTCAAACTGAAAACACTCTGTTCCACCTTGTGATGTCATAGAAAGTGCTCCAATGTGTTTTTCAACTCCATACACCTTCACTAGAATCATTTGGATAATTTTAGCCCTGGAATTGCCTATCTCAACTGAACAAAAGGTAAAAGGAGCTGTTAACTTGAAAACTACCACTATATGACATCACAATGTGGAACAGAGCATTTTGAGTTTGGAGATACAGACAGACTGATAATAAAGGGTTACTCAAACATGGATGAATGAAACAAAACACAACTCTGGGTATGTTTTGATGAGGTAACAACATTATAACATGGTTTAAAGCTCAAAAGAATCCATTTTGTGTAATATAAGACTTTAAGTTGCTCCCCCTTCAGAGCACAATCAGTGAGCATCTGCTAATGAAACTACTGCACATCGCATCAGGTTTGTGAAGTTGTAGTGTACAGTTTGTGTCATTATTTGTATATTTATGGAGAACTGCTGTGTGGGAGCATAGGTGACATAGGCTTGTGGGCGGAGCACTGGACGGAATCTTACAGTCAACAGTAAGGAGGGCTCGAGTAGGGCCCGGAAGAGATCCCTAAATTACTCAAACATGCATGGATGACATCTAAAACCTCTTCAGGCATGTTTTTGATGAGGGAACAACGCTATAACATAGTAGAGCACTCCAAAAAGTCGATTTTGCGTAATGCACCCTGTTTAATAAGTGACAGGAGGAAAAAAAGCTGTTTTAAGAACCATTAATCAAACTTTAAACCATAAGAGAGAGATGAGACTCAAAAATCCTGTGTTTTTGTATTGCGCATATGAGTTTTTGTTAAGTCATTGTTCCCTGAAAACGGCGGAGGAGCTGACACATACGTTTGTCAAATGCACCTCTCCGCGTCGTACATCATCCCTCATGATAGTGGCTCACGTCGCACTCCATAAAGCACCAACGCGGCACTTTTTAAGCACAAAATGGCTCCTCCGACGCCAAATGGACCGGCACTGCGCTCCAACATCATCCCGAAGTGAGTTCATTTGGATCATTTAGGAGGAAGAGCAGCCGATAAACAGTGCGATAAACTAAAGGTCAAATCGAGCTTTACCGGAAGCTTACACGCCGAGTTTTAACCCGCTAACAAAAGGCACCAAAGACTAGCATCATGAGTTGGAATGGAGATGTTGACTGCAGAATATTAAATAAACGATGTACGAATTTTGATTTTAAATATCATAAACCTGACCGATCTGTGTCCCAGATGTGAGTTACACGTGTTCAAATCAAATACAGGCTTTACTGATAACAACTGTAATGCTTATTTATTCCTTATAGGCTCTGTGCACAAAAGCGCCCGGCAACCTCACTGTTAGCATCACTGCGTCCTGTCCAGTCCAAAAATGAATAAATATTTAAAGGTCAGGCAGTGGACAGGGAGCTGCAGGTGGATGTCACTGACAACATGTTAAACACTACACAAATAAAATAGATACTTCACCAGAGGAAACTTCTGTGTTTAGAAAGAGACATGTTTGTCTCAATGCTAACGCTAATGCTAATTTTGAGGCATAATGTATTTTAAAACAACACACTGAAGTATTCTACATATAAAAATAATTGAGTAGTAGTTTTAATTTATTTAATTTGAATTTTAATTCAATTATTTTATGTTTTCCAGTTTTAATAAAAGTGACTGCTAGCTTTGAAACGCAGTGACCTAGCTTGCGTGCGGCTATGCAAACAAACAAACAAACAAAAAAAAACATGAAAACCTGTGAAAAGTTCATATTTAGACAATCCATTCAGACAGCAGAAGAATGGAGCACAGACCCATAGGTTGGCAGTTTGAACCCAGCCACAAGCATCGCACTCTCCAATTGTGTCCTTGGGCAAGACACTTAACTTACTGCTGTAGTGTTTGCCCCCTCTTGACAGAAACAGCAGTCAGCCCCTCCCCTCTCTCCTCTGCTCCTCTGCTTCTAAAACTTCTTGTGCAATTACAAGTTGATTATCCTCGGTGACATCTCGCGCTTATGTTCGGTTATTGCTTTATGTAATATTTAAGCCTCTCTGTTTGTGACTTCATCCAGTCGACAAACACAGAAATCTAATTATGAGTACAAATGAGGAGCCGGCGACGGGTTGGGACGCTCTT
The DNA here is from genome assembly GCA_000787095.1 of Periophthalmodon schlosseri. NCBI lineage: Eukaryota > Metazoa > Chordata > Actinopteri > Gobiiformes > Gobiidae > Periophthalmodon > Periophthalmodon schlosseri. Next base: position 156,322 of record KN473900.1, read on the forward strand.
GCCTCTTTAACTTTTGTGCTTACTGAAGCTTGAAGTCACTTATGCTTTTTACCTAGTGTTTTTTTTATATTGTCTTTAGTCTATCTGACCTACTTTAACCCTACCCAAGGCCCAGAACAGCTCCTTTAGCCTTTCTGCATAATCAAGTGGAGTCGTTATGCAAGAAACGGTAAGGTCAAAGCTGTGGTGGAAATACAAAACACTTGAAACATTTGCAAACTTTTTTCTTTCTTTCTTAGTTAAAGCTGACTGAAGCTGCCTGGTTAGTACTTGGATGTTGTTGTGTTCTTAGGCAAGACACTTCACCTGCATTGCCTAGTATGAAGGTGGTGTGTGCGTTGGTGGTGGTCGAAGGCACTGGTGGAAGTTAACGAAGTACAAGTAGTAAAGTACTGTATTTAAGTAGAATTTTAGAGTGTGCACTTTTTACTTTTACTTCACTACATTTGAGAGCAGGTATCTGTACTTTTTACTCCACTACATTGTTGAACGGGACTGAAAAATAAAAAGTACTTTTCCTATGATCTGAGGGGTTATTTTACCATGTTCGTGGTAAGATCCTGTTTTCGAGTTTAAGCTTCAGCTTTGAGCAAACAAAATAAATATAATTCATACGAAAAATTAAGAAATTGATTCGTATTCTTGCTGTTGACCAAAATATGTATATGTATGTTTAACCAACATCACTACATTTAACAAATTAACAACACTTGTGTGAAATACTTTTACTTTTTATTTTTTACTTTTTAGTACTTTTTTAAACAGGTACTTAAATACTTAAGTAGATTTTTTTTTAATGTGATACTTTTACTTTTACTTGAGTAACTTTTTGCCTCTGTGTCTGTACTTTTACTTAAGTAACACAACTGAGTACTTCATCCACCACTGGTCGGAGGGGCCGATGGCGCAGATTGGCAGCCTCACCTCCGTCAGTCTGCCCCCGGGCGGCTGTGACTACAGTAGTGTGGAGTGAATGAATCATGCACCAAACTGTACAGTGACTTTGAGCATCTGGAGAAGCTGACGCATTGTTATTATTATAATTACTATCAACTACAGAGCGTTTTTGCCACTCGCCAGAAAAACTTTCAGATACTTTATTATGTGTGGAAAGATAATATCTGTTGTTAGTGTTGGGAAGTAACTGAATACATGTACCAGAAATACATATTCTGAATACTCATTTTGAGTTTTATTTGGTGGTATTCAGAGTACAGCTACTTTCCTAGATTAAAAGGAATACATGACAGTACTTCATGCAATTTTGGCTTTGAACTGTACAGTATTAGTGAAAAAAATAGAAAGCACAGCTCTTGCCGTGTGAGCATGTGTTATTTTCTCTGTGTAAAAGTATTCCAAGTATTCAGAATACAGTACTCTGATTGTACCATGTGTCAGAACACGTTACAAAATACATTTTTATTGTGATATTCAGTATTCTGTAACTAAATCCATTTTCAAAGTATTCTTCCCATCACTATCTCTTGGTCAAGCTGTGTTCATAAGCGATTAACATCACACATGTCAATTATAATACATCTGCCAATGAAATAATACACATTGATTAATACAATACTGTGGAACATGCCAGGCAAAGCATCAACACGGAGACAACAAGCAGGTGATGGACCCTCTAGCAGAAAAGTTACACAGTGCACCTTTAAGTATTGCTCCAATATTTGGTCTATATAAGAAACACATCTCTGAGACAGGCCTCTACTTTGACAATGTTTAAATCCAGGCTCCAAACGGTTCTGTTTAGCTGTGCATGTGACTGAAAGGGTTTTATTCCGCACTCTTCTCTTTTAATGTTCATTTTATGATGATTATTTATGTTTTGATTTGTTGTATTGTGATTTTAATGTCGTTCTTATTCTGTAAAGCACTTTGAATTACTTAGTGTACCAATTGTGCTATACAAATAAACTTGCCTTGCGTTGCCATCTCTTCAATGAGAATGTATGAAACACTAATGCAAATATATTTAAAACCCCACTGAGTGATAGTTTGGGGGTGAGAATAAGTACTTTTTTGACTATTTTGTGTTGAGTAGTCGTGTGAGAGGAAGTGCCCCACTGGGATGAGAGGGAAAATAGCAGAGATCGCTCCTCATTATAATCTGCCTCCAGTTCAGAACCCAGTGAGTACAAATGACTTTCTGCATTTGTGGAGTAAACCTTACCTTTTACAGTCCTCCAAGCCAACTGCTCAAGTGTCACATCAGAATGATGCACTGTGTCTACAAAAACAGGCCTGGTTATAATAAATAAATAAAGTAAAACATTCAAATTTATAGGTGAGATCTGTGGACAAGGCAAGTCCGCTCACAAAATACAGATGCATGTTTTTCAAGTTGTTTTTGAATGATAAAAATACTTAAAGAAATGGAAGAGAGATAATGCCATATTTTGGAACATTCCAGCCTAAGCACTAACATCCTCATAGAGACAAGCACAAAAGGTACATAGGGCACCTTTAAAAAACTTTTTAGCTTTTTTTTTTTTTTTTTTTGGTTGTGTTTATTGCACTAAAAAAGTAGAACAAAACATGCTTCAATACTGTGAACGGGTTTGCATCTCCACAAACCTGACTCGTACTGGGCTTGGAGGAGGGCCTCATTGTGCTTGTTTCCATGGAAATGTTGTTCTTTTGGATATAATCATAGACTGTATAAAGAAGTGAACTAAGTGAGTGTGACGTCACCCACAGGTCCAGTCAAATGAAGCTCATCGAGGCTAGAGCAGTTATAGGGCGAATTAGAGGCCGAGTTCCTATTTGTAATTCCGACTGCGAGTATCATAGCAACCAAAGAGCCAATCAGGAGCGAAGCTGTTGAAGGTAACGCTTTTTCCCGCCCACACCGCTAGTTTAGTAGAGAGTGGGCGCTTAGCAACGCTGTCAATCAAACCTGTTGCTGATGCGAGCAGGAGCGACCTCGGGGAAAGAAGGCGCCTGATTTGTCTGTTATTAATGTTCATATCTTGATTTACGGACAAAATAGTGAAATAAAAACACCAGGACATTCCAGGTAAAGCGCTCTAACATCCCCGTGGACACGAGCAGAACGGTTACATTGATAGTTCACCTTTTATTTATTTATTTTTCCAATGCAGCAGATCTCAAGGGGGCGCTCTAATCAGTGATATGATTTACATCGTGTGGTAGAGAGTCTGAACACAGTGACAGATGGTGATTGGTGATGGTGGGACCCAGGTGTTTGGTGTAGGGCAAAAGTCTTCACAGCCACATGTTCATATTATGAAACATGTTTTCATGAAACAACACATAATCAGTCATGCTCTGGACTGTGCAAACACACAGGAAATTACACATGTCTTAAATGATTATCCAGTCCCTCAAATGTCTGGGGTGAGGGAAGTGTGGGAGTCCCTGCTCAGACTGGCCCCGGATAAGCACAAGAACATGGGCGGATTAAATCATTAAGAAAGCTGTGGTTGAAAAGTATTAAACGTGTTTGAAAAAGAATAGGAATAAATGAACTTCTACTGCTGTAGTAGTGGTGATACTACTACTACTACTACTACTACTACTACTACTGGTGGGGAAAGTCATGCCAACAACAGTAGCAGCCTATATCTCGCCATACAAACATATAAGTGGATAGATCCTCCATTGTTGCCGTAGTTCCTTATTCATCATTTCTTATCACAAATTTTCATGATAATTTTGTATCACTTTTTAACATGAAACTATCATGTAATTTTGTGAAATCATCACGAGCAGTATCACATTAAAACATGACACTGCTCATTTTTATTGAAGTACAGAATGGCAGTTCTACGAGGCTGTGGCTTGGAACATCAATATTAGTGAAATATATAATGTGAACAATGATGGCAAAAAAACAAAACTATTTGACTGTTTTTATTGAGTAACAGTTTCATAGTTGTCTGGCAAATCCAGACTGATCTGTCTCTGTATTTTTTATACAGATTGATCTCAGTCTGGTCCCACATCCTCCAAAGGAGCTCACTGGTCATCTGTGATTTACACATAAAACCACATTTCTCTCACCTCAGATTAACAGAGTTTAGTGCTTTGCTCATTGATTCTGCAGAAATCCGCCATGTTTTTTAGCCCCCTGTTAAATTTTTTTCATATATGGATGGACCTGATTGGCTAATCCACCTGTCAATCACTGCCATTTAAAAACGGGATGATTCTCCAGTGACCAGACTCACATCTTCTTCGTAAAGTGTTGAAGAAGTGTGTATTCTGGATCTCAGGCAAATTTCATAGTTGCCAGTGGTTCAAATCTTTGTCAAATTGTGTATTGTTGATGTGTCCCTGAGCAAGACGCCCCAATTTAAATTTCATAGTTGTCAGTGGTTCAAATCTTTGTCAAATTGTGTATTGTTGATGTGTCCCTGAGCAAGATGCCCCAATGGTTGTAACGCTGAAAGCCATTTTAAGAAATTACTGCTATAAATGCATTGAACTGAACCATTACCAGTCTGTATTTGGCAAGAGTCTGTAGTCATAGAAAAACACTCTTTAATAACACAGTTGTTCTGTCTATGGTGGTTAAGCATTTAAAAACCAAATGTGTCCATAGGCTCCATGTTCAATTAGCCTGCACCTCCTCTCTCTGCCCCCCTCTCTCTGTTCTCTCTCTCTGTTCAGTCTCTTTCGCTCTCTGGTCATTCTTTTGTTCTCTCTCTCTCTTCGTTCTGTTTCTCTCTCTGTTCATTCTCTCTCTCTCTCTCTCTGTTCATTCTCTCTCTCTTTCTCTCTCTGTTCTCTTTCTCTCTCTGTTAGTTCTCTCTCTCTCTCCGTTTGTTCTCTCTCTCTTTCTGTTCTTTCTCTCTCTCTCTGTTCATTCTCTCTCTCTTTTCTTTCTCTCTCTTTCTGTTTGCTCTCTCTCTCTCTGCTCTCTTTCTCTCTCTGTTTGTTCTCTATCTCTGTTCGTTCTCTCTCTGTGTTCTCTTTCTCTCTCTCTGTTCGTTCTTTTTCTCTTTCTGTTCGTTCTTCCATTCTCTCTCTCTCTCTCTGCCCCCCACCGCCCTCTCTCTCTCCACCCATCTTTCACTTTGCATGTACTCCAGCCTACAGCGAGCGCTAACAGCCACATATAGACTAATATATTCTGAATTATGTTTATTAAGGCAAAAATGAAAAGTAAGGCTAATTTGAGTGTAGCTTTCTTGAAGAATGGAGCTCCAACATGTTTCAAGCTGAGGTGGGTAAAGGAGCCAATAACTACTTAAGGGTCATGTAGCTGATTCTTTTTTTTTTTTTTTTTTTTTTTTTTTTTTTATTTTTTAAAAAACGGAAAAATTTTTTTTTTTTTTTTTTTTTTTTTTTTTTTTTTTTTTTTTTTTTTTTTTTTTTTTTTTTTTTTTTTTTTTTTTTTTTTTTTTTTTTTTTTTTTTTTTTTTTACTATTTTAAAAACGTGAAAAACAGAACTAACATTTTTTAAACAGTTGCAGTGGTCCAAAGTTTCTCCTCACTTACCTTATGCATTCAGAGAATCCCAATTATTCACCGCGTTTCACAATTTTCAGAGGCCAGAGCGGAGTTTTGCTGTCACAGTAAAGCTAACAACAACTAGCATGCTAACAGAGCACTTCCTGATTCTCGGACAATAAAACGCTTTATAATTAGATGCAGACGGTGCACAGCGATCTCATTTCCACCATAAGAGCTGCTTATACAATATATATGTACTGGGGAAAATGCATTTTGCTCAAATACACAGAAACTAATTGGGTACAGCCTCTTTAAGTAACTTGCACTGTTATTTCAAAATAATGGTACTCGAGTAGAAGTACAAAGATGTGGTCAAGAAATTACTCAAGTAAGAGTATTATAATATTTGGGGAGATTACTACTCATGTTAAAGTAATTGTAAGAATCACTGTCTGGAAGTAACATCTGATTTATAATTTGAAGTTAATCTAATTAGGACAAAATCTGGTATTTTCAAAGGATAGATCCAAAAATGAGACAAACTAAATCATATCTGAAGGAGCGGAGCAAGAAACACAAATGTTCAAATCATTTCATATTGTCAACATAAAGATTTTGTCACTTAGAGTTACTCACAGTGGGAAGAGGAACCAAAACTTTTAAGAATACTGTTATATGAATAGGTCAAGCGGGCTTAAAAGTACAACTTTATCCAAACACAACTGGGTACTGCCCATCTCCACTCATAACAAAATAAAGCCTTCAGGATGATATCAGTTGTTCTTAAACAGATCTGCACCAGATCTCAACAGGTCTGAACTAGTCCAAAAACATTGATTTTGTATTCTTTTTAATATTAAAGGGCCAATATTACCTATTTTCCTGATCTTTGTTATAATGTTGTTACATCGTCACAAACAGACCTGGAGTTGTGTTTTGTTTCATTCACACATGTTTAACGTACAGACCCTGCATATTTAAAGTTCTTCTCTCAAACTGAAAATATGCATGACACCACCTCGTGATGTCATATGGTAATACTCCATACATCTTCAATAGAATCATTTGGATAATTTCAGATCTGGAATTGCCAATTTCTACTAAACAAAAGGTAAAAGGAGCTGTTAACTTGAAAATTACCGCTTTGTGATATCACAAGGTGGAACAGAGCATTTTGAGCTAAAGAGTTACTCAAACATATGTGAATGAAACAAAACACAACTCTAAGTATTACTCAAACTATGTGAATGAAACAAAACACAACTCTAAGTATGTGTTTGAGGAGGTAACAACATTATTACATGGCTTAAAGCTCACATCAGTCCATTTTGCATAATATAGAACCTGTAATGTCACAGGGCTTCCTTTGGTTCACTTACCCTTGCCTGCAAATGTGCTTTTATATTTGAAGTGTGTGTTATTATTAAGTGTAGAGCAGAATAATAAGTTGACACCCCGTCCTGCCCTGGACACTGCCCGTTGGTTGATTACAGCTTCTGTTTAAAAAGAGAGGAGACTATACAACGCTCACAGGTGAGTACAGGGACGTTTCCCTAGAACCCACATGCGTGTGATCGGCAGTGCTGGGAGAAATTCTCAATTTTGTTACGTAAAAGTACAGATACCATGGCAAAAAATACTCAGGTAAAAGTCAAAGTATCACATGAAAAAATCTACTTAAGTAAAAGTATTGGTAGTTTTCAGATACTAGAACTTGATGATGTCATAGTTCCAGATGAGGGGCAAGAGCCAGTTTTTCCCATTGATTCCATTGTACTTTCCAATGAAATATTTAAAGTGTAAATGAACAAATGGTGAACCTGGTCATTTTTATTAGCGACTCAACCCAAGAACTCACTGTATGACAATGAAAGTCTGCATTTTAACTATATACATTTTAGCTGCCCCCATCTGTATTAGATATAGATATCTATCCATCATTGTCCTATGGACTATTGTGATGTCATCTGAAACCCACCAATTAAAGTACATGTTTAAAAATGTACTTAAAGAGTAAAAAGTAGAAGTATTCCTCGCAGATTTTGAGATCCAATAAAGCTTCAAATGTAATGAAGATTTGGGCTAGATTTTGTTCAACGAAAAACAATTGAATTAATTGTTTTTTTCTAGCAGTTTTTCTTTGTATATTTCTGTTTGCTCAAATTGTGAATGTGCTGAAAATAAACCCCTCAGGCTTTAGGGTTAGGAGGTTAGCAGGTCTCAGACTATAATAAAAAATACTTTTACTTTTTCAGTCTAGTTCAAAAAATCAGTGAAGTGGAAAGTACAAATACCTGCTCTCAAATATAGTAAAGTAAAAGTAAAAAGTATCCACTTTAAAATCTACTTAAATAACGTACAGATACCTAAAATGTATACTTAAGTCGAGTACTTTACTACTTTTACTTTGTTACATTCCACCACTGGTAATCGTGTTTTGTCTGTGTCCTGTGTGCAGCTAGTCGGAGCGGGGATGGAAGAGAGGACCAACTCACGAGAACTGATACATTACAGAAAAGGAAAAGTAAAGGGACGTGTCTGTAGATGTTTATTTAGTGCGTGGACCCTGCGTGTAGTCGTCTCAAGTCCGGTTTGTTGTGTGCCCAGCAGCAAGGCGCCGTGCTGCTGATGAGAGGCAGAGGCACCGGTGACAGTTCGGAGGTTGGCTCACAGCTCGCAGCCCAAACATGTCAACAAGGTAAACACATCTCTTGCTCTACTGTATTAAAAAAGAACTGGAGTTAATGTCTGAAGTATGGATTTAACCCGATCTAAAATAGAAGAGGAGTCATACCACCAGAACGAGCTCGCGCACCACAGCTTGAGACCCACTGGTTTATATATTGCCTTTTATATGTTATATTGTATATTATACTTCTATTGCCTCAGGTCCACTTTGCCTCCATGTATTTGTATGTACTGAGTTGGACATGTTTTAATAAGCAGAAGCCTCCCTCAGAGGAGCACAGCAGGGGAGTGCTTAGCAGAGCACTCTTAATTCTCTATGCAAAAAGAAATATCGAGTATCATCTAAAACAAGCTGCTGTGGGAATAAATGTGTTTATTTTAACAGCTCAGTGAAAATATGCAATTTATGAACTATCTTATCCAGCCAGGTATAGATCATGGTGCCAGGTTATAAGAACTACACATTAATTAACCTTAAAAAAGCACCAAAAAACTTAATAATGAGCAGTTTATTGAAGAGGGGGTATTTTATGTTCATGTTCATGTTCATATTACCTTTTATTGTTTTGAAAATGCTATATTCGACAAAAACAACGTATTAACATGTTTTATAAGTTTCATTTTCGTTTTTGACGCTCTGAGTCTCCCCTCTCTGTGCTCTCCATGCTAAGTCACTCCCCCTTCAGAGCACTATCACATTACAATCGGTGTGCAACCCGCTAATGAAACTCATACTTATTTATGGAGAATCACGTGGGAGCATGGGTGACGTAGGCTTGCGGGCTAAGCACTGGACAAATCTTACAGTTAACTGTAAGGAGGGTCGAATAGGGCCTGTGAGAGATCACTAGATTACTCAAACATACATAAATGGCATCTAACACCTCTTCAGGCATGTTTTGATGAGAGAAGAACGTTATAACATGGTTGAAAGCGAAGCCTCCTTTTGCTGAGTGCTATCCATGGGTTTCAGAATGATAAAAAAATAAAACTGTTGCCATAACAATTGACAGAAACAAAATCTTTTATATCTTTTGAGCCAGGAAGCTGAAACCCATAGATATTAGCCGAACATACTGCAAAAAAACCCATCCACTCTCCCGTATAACAGCACAGCCCTGAAATTTCATGAGAATCCGAGTGTTGTTTTTCTCATCAGTCGATCTTCACCTGACATTTTTTGTCTCCGGGGTTCCTCCAAATCTTGCAGTTTTCCAGTAAAAGTTCAAATCCGTCCGGAGCGTCAGTCTGTAAATACATCTTTCTGTATAACCTTTTATGAGCGTGTTTGGAGCTCTGTGGCCTGGTCGTGCATGTACTCACAGAAGTGGAATACACTGTATGTTTACCAGTGCGTCTTATGTGGAGGCCTCAAGTGTGCTCTGCCTAACCCCTCTGATGCTGTGGAGTACGCAGCAAAGGACTTTAATGGAAGGCTGCTTTTAAGATGGAGAGAGCCAGGAAAACATTGCCTGGGATACACAATACACATTTCCCCAATGTTTTCAAGGATGTGAGTCTGCTGACTGGTGAATCTCTCTGAATTCAGATGGGTGTGATTGACAGGTGGGTTAGCCAATCAAGCATATGCCAAATTCCACCACAGAATTCTGACCTACTTCCAGCTCAGTTTTAAACTATTACGATTGGGCCTATCCACATGAAAAACTGGCACAACATCTTCTCTGTTGGTATAAATAAACAAAAGTTTTTACTTTTTTTTTTTTTCTCGGAAGAAGACGGTGCCATTATTCAACCACAAAGACATTGTTAGTTGAAAGGACTTTGAGCCGTACGATTAATATACTGAGTTTGTGGAGCCAATCACAAACGAATATGAAGGTTAAACATTTGTGGGTCATAAATTGGGATATTTTTTCAAAACTAGTAAATCTCCCATAGAGTTCCCTGCATCTAATTATAAAGCGTTTTGTTGTCCAAGAATTAGGAAGTGCAAGTTAGCATGCAAGCTGTTGTTAGCATTACCATAACGGCAAAACTCCACTCTGAAAATTCGGAATGCATACGGTAAGTGAGGAATAACTTTGGACCACTGCAAACCATTTAATATGAACTAGTAAAAATCAGATACAGCACCTTAAGAGGCAGATGTTGTGTGAGAAAGTTGGAAAACCTTTGGGTGGTTTGCAAAGATGATTACATTATATATAAATCACATTAGAAAATTATGGAAATTATGACTCAGCTAGTGCACAAAACTCCAGCTCTTGTTGTTAACCTTATTAAATAGATAGTTCATTTTAACCAGCTTTAGGCTTTAAATCTGCCCGTGGCACCACCTTTTGAAGACTAACTTTCAGATGCAGCAGAATTCTAAAGGTTAAAAACTGTCAAAAGAAGGTTAAATGGTGTGTTAGGATAAAAATGGTAAAACAAGGACGCACAGTGTTTTCGGCCCGTCTGTATAAGAAGCAGCGCTACACTACATGCCGCTCTTCACCTCTGCTCGTATTGACTAGTACGCGCAGGACATGCAGATTCCAGAGCAATAACATCTCCATGGAGACAAGCAGGTGGTGGTCCTTGAGTCTGGAAAGTTACCTAAGCCTCGTTTCCATGGGCACGGTACGCTTGGGGCCATTTTGGCGCTGCTCAGTTTAGTTGGGCCAGCTCCAGCTAGAGTAAACAAGAAACTACTTCTGGTTTATCAGCCTTCTCTGCGTTTCCTTCACTTGTCTGTGGCCCTGCACCTCGCTTTAACGTCTCTTTATATAACGCAGTGGGTTTGATTAATATTGGATGTATTAAGCTCTGCAAATATTATATTTTTGATCTCAGAGCGAGTGCCGTGCATCAATAAACAGGAAACAGCTGTTGCTAACGTGCTAACAAGTTCGCATCACTGGAAATACGGCGGTTTATCACAAGATCAAGTCAGCATTTGGTGAGAAATTTTCTTTTTATATCTGCTTTTTGACATTTTTTTTTTTCCACCTGAGTCTATGTTTAGTCTTGTTTGGTTTGCTCTGGAGCGGATTGGTACGGCCCACTGTCTCCACTGTCTTAAGTGAACTATAACAGCCCGTTTTGGGGAGGGATTATGAGGGCTCTAGCTTGGCTCAGATCACTTTAGCTAAGGCGTGGATACACAACGCAACAAGATGAACAGATAAGAATAAAGTAAAAAGCGTTTGTATTGTCCGTGAACCAGGATGTAAGGATGGTGCGCTGTTCACATGCCAGTTGTTGTTAGCATTGCTGTGAAGACAAAGACTAATCGGACCGTACCAATCCATTCCAAAGCATATAGGGGGCCCATATTATGCTAATTTCTGATCTATGTTATAATGTTGTTTCCTCATCACAAACAGACCTGGAGTCGTGTTTTGTTTCATTCACATGTTTAACACACAAATCCTGCATATTTAGGGTGAGTTCTTCTCTCAAACAGGAAACACTCTTTTCCACCTTGTGATGTCATGTGGTTATACAGGAAGTGCTCCACTGTGCTCCATACGCCTTCACTAGAATCATTTGGATGATTTCAGCCCTGGAATTGCCGATCTCTACTGAAGAAAAGGTAAAAGGAGCTGCTAACTTAAAAACTATTGCTTCATGACATCACAAGGTAGAACAGAGCATTTCGAGCTTCGGAGATGTAGCCAGGCTAATAATAAAGGGTAACTCAAACATGTGTGAGTGAAACAAGACACAACTCCAGGTATGTTTTTGATGAGGTAACAACATTATAACATGGCTTAAACCTCAAAAGAGTCAATTTTGTGCAACATGGGACGTTTAACCATGATTTGGGAAAAATGTTATGTCTCATCAGAAAACTCTATTAACCCTTTAATTCTAGTACTGTATGTAAGGCTCTCAAGTACATATGCCATCTCCACTTAAAGTAATGCTAACATGCTCCAAGAATTGCAAATACCCGTTTAATTAGGTGCTTAAATATTCCATCAGGGCTCTCATTACTTAAGCAGGAGGAGGCCGTGTGGGTTTGACACAGAGCCCAGCGCACACTGCATGTCTGCTGCTCTGAGATAGTGAGAAGTCCCATACCAGAGGGGACAGTCTGCAGCAGCTAACCAACCATGGAGCCAACATTTAAGAGACTGGAGCTCGGAAGGGCGCAGAGTGTATGTATGCGAGATATGTCTAGATTTAAGTCGCTTCCTCAACTAATAAGACAGTCCATTTTCAAACGGTGACAGATCACAGTTGCTGTAAAAAGAATTTCCGTTATGCGAAGCTTGGAACCTGCAGAATCTGTAAAGTGGAACATCAAGGGTGTGGTTTTAATATGTCTAAACTTCTGTATTACTTTTTGTAATTTTTTGGAAATAAAGCGACAAATTTGATATTCTTAAAAAAAGTGCACTATGTAACTTTTCTTACAGAGGATCCGCCTGCTTGTCTATAAAGAGTTGCCTGCATGTGCTACAGTATTAAACATATGTATCTATGGAGACAAGCAGGTGATGCGACCAATCCAAGTTACAGGTCAGATCTGCGAAGAGTCAAGTCCGCTCATAGTAAGGATGTAAGTTTGTCAGTGTTATAAACTGCAGGCTCTGGACCCAAAAACAGAATCCAACACAGGTCAAGGTTAACAGGTTTATTTTACAGGTGGGTATGAAGCTGGTGGGGGTGTCCGACGGAGCAGGTAGGTACTGGGCAGTGGGGTCCGGTAAAGCAGGAGCCACGTGGAGACCAGGTGATTTGAAACTGTAGATAGCCAGGGAGCACTGAAAGCAAAGTGACCAAATTTCAAAAAGTCCAGAAAAAAAATAGCGTTCAAAAATCACGATCTTCAGAAAGGAGCCAAGAGCTAGTTTGCACATGAGGAATAACTGGCGAACTGGCAGGGAGCGGAGGAAAAACCAGACTTATATAGGCAGGACTTGATTGCGCCATCTGCAGTCCAACATCTTCAGGACAGTAAAAAGGCCTCCTGAGAAGGAAACAGCGAAAGCGTGCACACAAACAACAAAACACAAAGCTGAGCAGGAGCAACTCAAATGGGCCCTTTCTGACCACTGTAAAAGAGAGAACCACATTATGGACTGGAACGGAGCAGACATCACGGGGACAGAGGACAACAAACATCTTCGCTGGATTAAGGAGGCAATCAAAACACGGAAACATGCCCACGGGACTTTAGACTAGGACAAGGGGGCTTTTTTATTCTCACACACCTGGGATACTGTCCTGAAGAGGTCGGACTGCAGATGGCGCTGTCGTCCTGCCTCCAGCGGTAGGAAGACAGGGCCAAAACCTGTTTAAATCGGCTAACCGGACACGTCACAGCAACAAGACGTGACCACTCTGAGGAAGAGCAGTAGTGAGGAGTCGAAATTGTCAAGTATGGAAACAAACTAAACCTTGGTCTGGAAAAATAATTTATTAAAATAAATGGTTTAGTGAAAGTTGCAGACATTTTTGTGACAATATCTTCATCACTTAATATATATTTAGCATCTGTATCTC
>JACM01007824.1:0-12466 GCA_000787095.1 Periophthalmodon schlosseri
CAAGACTGAGACTTTGCCTGCATCATTAACAAATTGATGAACTTATGCCTAGTATAAAAAATACCTATTGCTTTTAGGGTTAGTGGTGGACAATACTGACAAAAGTTAATATATATTTTCATATCTATTACTTCATATTTTTGGCAAGCATTGTACTCACGTGTTGAACCAAAAGTGAATAGACTGTAAAATTAATCACATACCTGTAAAAGTTTACACTACGTTTTTGTTCTTTTTATTTTTAAAGTCACTGTATGTACAGCAAAAAAAGAGAAAATAGAAAAGCACCACAAACCCGACTCTTATTTGGCCTGTGGAGGGCCTCATCCTGCTTGTTTTCATAGAAATGTTTTTCTAATATTCCACAGTGTGGCATAAAACTGATCTATCTCCATGGAGAATGTTCCAAAGTATGGTTTTTATTTCCTTGGAATCATGCAGGTGACCTAATACCTCCAGAAAGTGACACATTGTACCTTTAAATTCAGTTATTTTTGAAGAAATTTGACAGTTTTTCTATCATTAGCAATACACTTGACATTGTTTTAGCTTTCTAAAGAATTCATTCATAAAAGTACTACTGTGTGTATGGCAGATTGGACACATGCTTTCACTAATGGAATTGACCATAGTGCAAACACAGTTCACTTTAAACCAAACCTATGTAAAAATCTTCTCTCCTCCTTCACCTCATCTGTCTCTATATCCACCTCCGCCATTGTACATACTATCCTGGCCTCAGATCCTGAGGCAGATTCTGAAAGATCCTTTATCTTCCTGTCCTCTATTGATGGTCTCCACTGGAAATACAGTGTCTATAATGCCTGAGATTTGGTTTACTTTATATTCTGTACAAAGGAATCTTGTCTGTTTTCTCAACCATTCGTATTTTTTCCAACAACCAATCATACATTTATTTTCATGGATGCATGGTTTGCGGAGTAACAAACTGTCCAGATGGAACCTGTGGCTTAGATTAGTTGGTTCTACTGTAAAATGACCATATACGCAGTGGGCGGCAGTGGCTTAGTGGTAAGAGCCCTCATCCACCAGCCAAGGTTGGAGCATTGTTTCCCGCTCAGACCAGTGCATGCTGTCATTGTGTGCTTCAGTAAGACACGTCAACCACCCTGCTTAGTGTGACTGTGGTATGTGTGTCAGTGATTGGTAGTGTTCGGAGGGGCTGATGGTGCAGATTGGTAGCAATGCTTCCATCAGGACAGCTGTGTCAATATAAGTAGCTGATCATAAGTCAAAGAGTAAAAATAATAACACTAATAATAATTAACTGCTCATAACATAGGTTTACATTACATGGGGTTACATTTTTAAAAGTTGGTATCTGCTAACACAACTGTACCCCTGCTTCAAATTTTGAGCATTTTGGCAATAGCCTAATTTTACATATTCACTAGGTCCCATAAGCTGCATTACTTTTGCGTTTATAGACAGAAATCTCACCTGTTCCTTTTGCTCCAAATTAGCATGCACTATCCATTTTGCACATGCTCAAACGCTTAGTAAATCACGCCATTTGAAAGCTTCTGCTGCCTTGTTACGTTCATCTCCTCTCTTCCTCCTCTCTTCTCTCCTTCTAATGATGTCTACTGGAAATGCAATCTCTCTGTACCTGGACCTGCGTCTGCTCTGAGAGCGTTTCATTGCTCCACAGTGCCTAATTTGTGCAGGGATCCAAGTGTCCGGAACCTCAACAAAGACATCTGCGTTTCTTCTGGGCTTAACTGTGATGACCCCTCCAGCTCTTTAGCATTGTTCTCCCAGCTCCTCCATTCTGCAGACCTTGATAAGTCTGAAGGTTAGATCTCTGTGTGTGGGATGAGCAGTTGTTTTTGCAGTTCACAGGAAAAGTCATTTTGTGATATCGAGTTGCGATCGCTTTAAGAATGTCTATCATTTGTCTGCGCCTCCATAGGTTGTGTTTAGTGAGAGCAGATCCAAGCCAAAGGGAATGCTCATTGGGAGTTCAACAGTGAGTGAGGGACAGGAAGAGATGGACACTTAAAGACTGACTTAAAGAGCATATGAAATGTTAGACCACACGTTTCACTAAAACATATCTTTAAGATCTGGTAAAAAAAAAAAAATCCTACCTATAAATCATACCTAATTTTCACTGGTTCGAACATTTTGGCGAAATTTATTATTTTACTTCCTGATTGGACATGGGCAACAGATATGACATACGTAGAAGTAATTCCATAACTGTTACCGAGCAACCATAATGTTAGCAAGTGCCAAAACTTGCTTAATTTGCACTAGTAATTTTGCTAAATTAATGCTTGACATAGGTAGAGAAGTATTTTTTTTCTGAAACTTTTTCAAAAGCAAAACTATGATAAATACTTACCACAGATACTATCCCACCAAACCAACGAGTAATTAGAAAAACAGGAAAATATTTCATATGTACTGTAAAGATTGTATTTATTTGCTGACCATATGTTATAATGTTCTCTCATCATTGATCTTTGTCTCATTTATACATTTGTGCGTTACTCTCCACAGCTAAAACTCCCAGTTCATTTGTTATGATCATTTCCATGTTCAAACTGCAACTTTGATGCTGGTAGCTTGTTTTTGTTTGTTTGTTTTAACTTGCTTACAAATTAGCATGCATTCGTCTTTTAGTGATTTTACTTGCTTGACTCCTCAGCAGGATAGGAGACAGCAAGTTGAGTTTAGCTATGTCATTTCCGTCCCTTTCATTTACATCCAATCAAATAAACCTGGCTAGGAAATTAGCAGGAAAAAAAGATTTCAAAGTGTTGGTGGAATCTGTGTTAAAATACCACTAACAGTGATTTGAGCTCAGGAATACGGGTTCATGGGTGCTTTTATTGTAACTGTCCATCACACATCCAAATGTGAAGAAGCATAAAACTTTAAAGCCCCATATGGGATTTTGCCATTCAAGCTGGCATTTGTGATCAGTGTATTTAACACAATAACATCACAAAATGCTAAGTGGTTAGCCCTGTCACCTCACAGCAACAAGGGTCAGATTCAACCCTTCTATGTGGAGATAGCATCTTCTTCTTGTCTGGGTGGGTTTCTTCTGAGTTCTTAAAGAGGGGGTATTACACTTCTATGGGGTATTAATTGCTAATACGTTACATATTTAGCCAAAAACAACCCATTAACATGTTTGATAAGTTTCATTTTCGTTTTTGATGCTCTGAGTTCCCCTCCCTATCACTATCGCTAGTGTAACACAATTGGCATGCATGTAGCTAATGAAACTACTGCACATTGCATCAGGTTTGTGAAGTTGTAGAGTATTGTTTTGTGTCATGCTTTTGTATAATTATGGAAAATGGTCGTGGGGGAGCATGGGTGACTTGGGCTTGTGGACTGAGCATTGGACAGATTCGTACTGCTAACTGTAAAGAGGGTTCGAGTAGTGCAGGGAGAGATTGCTAGATTATTCTAACATGCATGGATGGCATGTAAAACCTTTTCATTTATGTTTTTGATGCGGAAACAACAAAAATAACAACAACAACAACAACAACAACAAAAAACTATGGTAAAAAGCTCCAAAAAGTCAATTTTGGATAATATCCCCTCTTTATGCACCCCATTGATCAAAAATATGCACAGTAAGCTATTCCTCCAGTTAGGTACTCCTGACCCAGATGATTCTAGCTCATGATCTCAAGAATTCCTGCTTAGCTAACATCATAGAAGCATGGATAAAATACTGTACACTAAAAAGCAAACCTTTTTATTTCACGCTTTTAAAACTTTCGATCACAGCGGCTTTATGTATAACATAAAATGATAGAAAACACATGTGATTCATACCTTGTTTCTGTGCATACAAATCACCATTGTTGGCAGCAAAAGGTGCGTGAATGGGAGTGAAACAGTTTAAATAAGGTTAACATTTTGGAAGACAAGAGCTGAAATATTGAAAGTGAAGGAATATGATATGGATAATGATAAAAAAAAAAACAAGCATGGCCAAAAAAAGTACGGCATCTCCTGACTAGGGAGGAAGATACATTGCAATTGTTAATAAAAATGTCCTCAAAAAGTGTCAGACATTTCCAGTGTAATCACTCATATAGGGGTATAGAGGTATAGAGTGATATTTAATTTTTTTTTTGTAAATTTTTTACACACTTTCACACAATCCTGATGCATTGTTAAAATGGTCTGAACATTGTTATCACAATAATGCAAAAACATCAAGTTATTCCCATCCCTACGTCTGACATAAGCTTCTTGCCACCTGTAATTTGAACAATTTATACCCTTTGTTTTGTTTGCTCAGAAAAATAATATTATGCATTCTTGTGGCTTTAATTCCCTTTTAAACATGCTTTTGGTCACCTTGGGTTTAGTATTTATAATTTTTAACTAAACTAATAAAGTTTTTAAATTAATGTAGAAAAATCATTTTCCAATTAGGTATTTGGGAGTTACAGTTCTCTGCTGGCAGCAACGGGAATGAACATTTGTAAAGTAAACAAATGATCCCCCATGAATGCTATGCTAATAGAGCCATGCAGAACGGGTCCAGTGATGTTTATTGGCTTAAAAACTGTGTAAAAGTCCAGACTTTTACGTGTGACGTAGCAGTCCGTCCATTTTGATTTTAGGCTCAGAGAAGACGACTTTGATTAACAGATTAACAGTGAAACAAACGTGAATGAAGCAAAATACATATCAAGGTATGTTTTTGTTGAGGGGACAACCATATGACATGGTTAAAATCTCAAAAAGTAAATTTGATACAAAAAATGTATTAAAATTATTCAGAAAAATCTTGAATGCACTAATCATTTCTAATATTCTCACCAAAATACTGACAACTCTTTAGACAAATGATGAATCCTGAATTGTCACTTTCACTCATGTAGCCTTTCTTTTCTTTACAGAATTCAACAGAAGACAGCATCTTTTGGTGAGTGAATAATGGCTGATGTTTGTGGGCCCAGAAGCAGTTGTGATGACACTTTTTCCTACAAACAGCGGTGCGAAGGAGAGAAATCACATCTTTTGAGCAGGCCACAGCTGGGACCCATTATTTAGGTGATTTGTTATGTCGTCCAATTACCAAAGCAGGAAATAGGCCTAGCAAACAAATGACATGTTTCTGAAGTCTGGAAAGAAGTGCGTAGATGTTACAGCGTATGGAGCTGACAGGCAGACACTAGCTCACAGCGCAAAAACTGATTACACAATAGTCTATATGTTTACGCCGTGAGTCACAAGCCAACCAATCAGGGGCTCCAGAGCAGCGAATCAGAAAGTAAGGAGCGCAGGACAGCCAATCAGAGGGTTATGGGAAGAGAACAGCAAAGGAACACCAATCATAGTGAGGAGCTAAGAACAACGAATCAGAGTCAGGTAAACAGGGCAGCCAATCAGAGAGTGAGAAGCATAGAACAGCCAATCAGAGTGTTGGAAACTACAAAGGTCCAATCAGGCAGTAAGGAGCAAAGAACAGCCAATCAGACCATGTGGAGCAAGCAGATGACAATCAATAAACAGCCAATCAGAGTGTGGGGAGAAGTGAAATGTTCCTCAGTTGAACTTTAAAATGTCAAAAAAACAGTCAAAAAAAATCTTTTAAAAGCCTAAATAATATGTAATATATATAGGACCTTAAATGTATTATTAGTCACACTTTTATTCTCCAGGTTAGTAACTTTGTTGTCTTTTCTAAAATGAGCAAGCTTGTATTTATTTAGCTCTGTGTGTAACCAGAAGAATCTCCTGTCCCAGGGCAGAGGAGCAGAGGCGTCTGGTCAAATGTTGTTAGAATAATAAAAGCAGTGCGTCCACACGACCACATATTTGAGAGGCTGTTTCCTGCCACGCTCCTGATGCCACGCTCCTGGTTTGGCTGTGTGTGCGAGACAAACATGAGGAGGTGAGCAGACCATGAGCAGACCACTCACACAGAGTGATACATACACTCACATTCAGCTTTAAATGAGAGCTTTACACACAGGCCTATGTTAAGACTTATTCCAACCACTCAAAATATTTATTTAATATTTAATCAAGAATGCAGTGCAGTGTGTATTTTTCCTCTTATTTTGGCTTGAGGACCACTTTTGTGAGCAAAACGGCTATTCTGTAAACGTTCTATCATGTTACTGAAGGGTTATTCTATGTAAAATCTAGAAAAAGCTTATTTAGCTTTGTTTAATGGTGCTCACTTTATCTCTAAGGAAGCACCCTGCCACCCTGCGGAGAAACTCATTTAGATCACTTTTATCCGCAATCTTGTCCTTTTAGTCCTGACCCATAGCTCATTACCATAGGTGAAACTAAGAACATAGATAGACTGGTGATAAATAATGCTAACAATAATACATTAAATGTATATGCCACTTTTTTAAACTCTAAGAGATGCTTTGTCTTTTGGGCTAAGTTCCATCTTCACAAATACACTGACATCACCGCAGATGTTTCAATCAAGACTGATTCTTGATCACGCCAACAGGACAACATCATCTGCAAGCAGTGCATGGACTGTTTATGGACAGTCGGTCCATTAAAGCAATGAACAGAACCAGTGACAAAGGGCAGCCCTGGCAAAGTCCAACATGTTCTGGGAACAAGTCTGACTTACTGCCAATTGTCTTATTGAACAGCCTGTAAGATATGTTATAATACCGTCACGAGACACTCCTCATGAATACTACAGAAGAAGCCAAACATGTATTATATTTGTACTTAAATGACGTTCATCCCCATATTTCCTCAGACTGCAGTGAGAAGCCCCTCCTCCTGACATCAGTGAACCTGTCTGCGCTCATGTGAAACCAGGAGAAGACTGAGTGCGTCTAATACATCCCGCTGCCTCATTAGCGCCTTATTACAGCTCTTTAATGTGATTAAGTGCACGACTCGGCCCGACACAAACTAAAACAAACAGCACCTGCTCCGTCTCAGATGGAGCAAACCTTATCCTACAGAGTAAACAGGCTGCTCCTGTGGGCTCGGGGCAGAGGAGCGCAGACATGGCACAGTGAAGGGAGAGCCTGGTGCGGCTAACATTACACTGATTACATCCGTGTCCGATACTCCATTAAGAGAAGGATTATACAACGTGATGAGGACTCTACTGTTCAACTGGAAACAAGGTCAGACCGTATCTCCAGCCATGTCTTTCTCTTAAAATATAGAGCAATTCAGTATGTTTGAGTAGTATTTTATGCCACATGCACTATTTATCACAAACCGGTGATCATGTGGTTAGTTGGCAATTGCTTGTTACTAATAACTCTTAAATTAAAGTATTTAGGAATAAGTGCAGTTCTTCACGCTGCTGTGAGAGGCAAAGGAAGCTTATTTGTAAAGCACAAATCACACACAAAGTAACTTTATGCAAGTACAATAGGAAACCAAAAATTGTCAAAAAAAGAAAAAAAGAAAAGGTGCACTGTGTAACTTTTCTGGTGGGGTGGTCTGCTACCAGTTTGTCTTGTCCAGTGCTCAACTTGTAATGTTCTGCATTTAACTTAAAGAGCTGGTATTATACAAAATTTTGGCTTTCTACCATGTTACAATGTTGTTCCCTCATCAAAAACCTGCCTGAAGAGGTTTTAGATGTCATCCATGCATGTTTCAGTATTTTAGCAATCTCTCCCAGGCCCTATTCAAACCTTCCTTAGGGTTGACTGTAAGATTCTGTCCAATGCTCAGCCCACACAACAATTTCCATAAATGTACAAAAGTATGATACAAAACTGTACACAGCAACTTGACAAACCTGATGCGATGTGCAGTAGTTTCATTAGCGAAATGCATGTTGATTGTGTTGTGATAGTGCTCTGAATGGGGGGCAAAGGGAGAGGGCACTCAGAGTGTCAAAATCAAAAGTGAAACATTAGTTAATAAGTTGTTTTTGGCAAATATATCATTTTCAAAACAATAAAACTCAAAATGATGATCTAAATATGTTATGTGTTAGCAGTTAATACCCCATATGTTTTTGTATATTTATGGAGCATTGTTGTGTGGGAGCATAAATGACGCAGGCTTGTGGGCTGAGCATTGGACAGAATCTTACAGCTAACCCTAAGGAAGGTTTGAATAGGGCCCAGGAGAGATCGCTAAATTACTGAAACATGCATGGATGACATCTAAAACCTCTTCAGACAGGTTTTTGATGAGAGAACAATTTTATAACATGGCAGAAAGCTGAAAAAAAAATTGCATAATACCCCACTTTAAGTAAAGTTTAATGTCATACTGTGGAACATTCCAGGCACAGTATGTTACATTATAAACATTGTAACATTAATGCAATCAGTTGGCGGATCTTTTGTACAATAATATAACTGTGTGAACTTTATCTGACCCCTTATAGCTCCTAATATCTGCTCGTGTGGACCTGTCAAACACGCAGGAGGTATAGAGTCAGTGTGAGGGATAAGCGGACATCTTGTCTTCTTGTAAAAACGACAGCGTCACGTCAGCCCATTACCCACAATCCCGTGCTTTGGAACGGGTCAGGCGCAGTGACTGTGGATGTGTGATGGACAAGATGACTTCATGACACTTTAGTTTGTCCTGACAGAAGTTTATGGAGAACATGTGGAAGTGGGTTACAGCTAATAGTGTTATCTTGAGTCACCAATACAAAAAGCACATGGAGTGACTTCACGAAGTCAGTGGTGCCAAAAAGATAAATGAAATGACCACTATGTCCTCTTAACATCAGGCACTTGACAGTATTTCAGCTTACGAGACAGAATTGTAGTCTTTTACCAGTATTAGGAAACATCTATCTAGATGCTCTCTAGATGCTGTTACATTTACTCAGTTACATTTACTTGACTTAATTTTTAAAGAAAGCGGCGTACTTTTATCTCTACTTGAGTAATATTTTGATTGAAGTAACATTCCTCTTACTTGAGTAAAAGTTTTGGTTGCTCTTCCCACTCTGAGTAAGCCTACAAGTGACAAGCTTTATGTTCATAAATATTCAATTATTCAATTCAATTCAATTCAATTATTTGAACATTTGTGTTTGTTTGGCTCATTTTTGTGTCTATCCTTTGAAAATACCACATTTTGTGCATTACTTCGTGTGTTTTGGTTAACGTTTAAAATTACATTAACCTCAAATTATAAATCACATGTCACATCCTGACAGTTACTCTTTGAGTTACTTTTACTTGAGTAGGAGTTTTCCCAAATACTTTTTTACTCTTACTTAGCAATTTCTTGGACCACTACTTCGGACGTAGTAACATCATGAGTAACATTATTTTGAGGAAAGTGCTCTGCAATTGGCTGCTGATGTGTTGAGTGTCTTTTCTTTTTCCACACGTCTCTTACTCAGGTTAAAATTGTCACATGCACAGCTCCTTAGTGATCCCACTTTAACTTTGAAAATAGACAGTCACATCTGGAAGCTTAGTAGGCTACAACACAATTAATCATTAATTTGCAGTATTTAAGTATGTCAAATTGACATACACATGACCTAACTGTGTCCGCAGATACGAGGTAAACATGCTTACATCAAATATAGCTCTTACTGGTAATAATTGTAATACTGATTTATTCTTAATTACAAACACACTGGATGTAATGGTCAAGATGTTTGAGTTATAATTTAGTCCTTTGGTTCTCAATATGATTATCCTATCAGAAAACAAAATGAAGTTGGTTTAGACCTAAAAGGACTCTCTCTGATCTGAACGGTCACTACCTAAACCCCAGCACCTGCAGCCAATCAGTGCTAGTGCAGCCTCTGCAGTTCAGTGAGTGAATTCCTGAGGTTCTGAGCTTGAGACATGGCCTGTTCATATACTGAGAATGAGAAAAACTTGTATGCGTCCTCTATCTGCAGGTCAAAGCACTGGCAACCCAGGTTCAGTTGTGATTGTAGTACCAGGATACACACTGTTTATTTAAAATGTTTTTTGTTTTTTTTTATATGGCTGTCTCTATAATATGAATGTAAAAATGTTTATCTTGGTACCAGAATGTGTGTGCCACTTTTCTTTCCACTCCTGGAAAAGTCTATGGATAGTTATAAAGTAGTATGATGCTCCGTTTGAATCTCTCTGCATGCCTTAGCAAAAACTCTGCATTTAAATTTGCAGAGCCTGGGAAGAAAACCAAAAGCAAAGTGGACATGTACGCTCAGTAAAACATGTTTTATTTAGCTCACAATTGTGCAAAGAGTTACCCAGTTTTGTCTCACAGACGTAACAAGGCTTTGAGTGTTTTCAGAAAGGCTGACTGAGCACAAAACACTCTCTATCTCTGAGAAAATTCTATCATTGTAAAGTCGCCTGTCCTCAGCCCCTCCCCTCCCTCCTGTGGTCCTGTACCTTGTCATTTCATGTATAAATAGGGACAATGGAGCAGTCACGTTGGCATCAGCACAGGGCAGGTCTGACCCAGGGGAGTGTGTACAATACAGACACTGTTCTATATAACAAGTGCTTGAGAGGTTTAAAATCTGTATGTGAGGCCAAAACCTGCTTGACCAGAAAGATGTAATTGCAATTTTGGTTTTGGGCAGGAGAAGTATAGCGTTAAAGGAACTGTATGTAGCCTGTGCTCTTACTGTTTAAAAAAAAGGTATTACAATCACATCTGAACTTCGGTTGGCAGAGCCTTAACCTGCGGATAGAGGACACATACAAGTTTTTTTCATTCTCATTATATGGACAGGCCATGCCTCATGTGAAAGCTCAGAACCTCCAGAATTCACTCACTGAGCTGCAGAGGCTGCACTAGCACTGAATAATGATGGCTGCAGGTGCTGGGGTTTAGGTAGTGACAATTCAGATCAGAGAGAGGCATTTTAGCTTTAAACCAACTGGATTTCAGCACTGAAACAGGCAACCCAAATGAGACTCATGTGAGGCTCATTCTGCTTTCTGACTGAATAATCTAAAACATCAAATTATAACAAAGAAATTGGGCTTGTGAGCCTATTCTGCTTTCTGACTGAATAATCTAAAACATCAAATTATAACAAAGAAATTGGGCATCATGTCCAGTGTTTTTGTACTTAAGAATAAATCTGCATTACAATTATTATCAGTAAAAGCTATATTTGATTTGAGCATGTTTACCTTGTATCTTGGGACACAGCCTACCTTTAAGTACTATCTTTATAATTAGATTTAGCAAGTCATTTGAAAGCTTCTCCGTGAAATGACTCACAATTTTGCCGGCTTTGATCAAACAGCACCACGCCACTTTGAGCTTACCCAGAATCCCTTTGTCCTCTTCTCCTCCCCATCACTGCTGTGTCCTTGGTGGGTTCATGCTAGGATACGTGTCCCCACCTTGACCCGGTTAGCTTAGCCCCAAGCTCGGCAAGCGCAGATCAGCTAGAACGCACCACTTTACTCGTCCTGTCCAAGCCTGCAGATAGCACATGCTTCTACTCTTCTGAGCCTAAGTAAAAACACATCTCCTCCTCCTCACCTCTCCGCTCCTGTCTCTCTCGCTTCTTGTCCAATGCTGTAATTATTATTTGGAAAGTGCGGTCTGAGGGCCCGGCTAGCTGCCTGGCTCAGACTCAGTCGCTAGCATCGGCAGAGCGAGCGCTAATGCAGTTTGACTTTTAGAGCGCTCCAAGAAGACATCATGGCCGCTGTGTTCCCGCTCTGCACTGTCTGGGGATGGAAGGAGAAATCAGGCTGTCCGGATCACCGCAGAACTGTTCAATATGTGTTTATTGTCAGACAAAAATTATGTTTGATACTTTAAAGTAGCATACCGTCACTTTTTCGTGGCGTTTCTGTGCAATTTTCCTTAATTTTCAAAGTGTGGCATTGCAGTGTGGGTGATAGTGGCCCAGTGGTTCTTGTATAAGTCGACTTGGACCACTGACTTGACTTGGATTTGTCTGTCTTTGACTTGGGACTTTACTTGGACTTGAGGCCAAAGATTAGAGACTTGAACAACAGGGACTCCAACCTCTGATAGTTGGAGAGGCCACAGCACAGGTTGGCAGCACTTCAGTCAGCTCCATAGCAGTAATAGCTTATGACCATCAAGTGTGGAGAGTGAATGAATAATGCAATGTAAAGTGTTTGTGTCAGTGTCCTGCATACATTGTAAATATTAACTAGTTCTTTGGACTCTATATGATGTATACTATGTACATGATCACTTGTCTTATAATTTTTCCTTTCCCGTATTTGTACAAAAATTAAGAGGTTACAGTAAATCTATACTTTATTGGGCGCCACTCTAGAGCTTGAGGTAGTCTTGGTCAGGACTACCTTGGTATTGGCTTGAATATTTTACCTATTATGCATATTTTGGGTTGACGGGTGCTAGAGTGCCCAGGGGAAAGGCACCTAAACTCAACACACAAAGGCCTAGGACCTTCATGCTGTGGTAACCACTCAGCCACCATGCCACCTTTAACCACTCTGCTGTAACAGAAATTGACAAATAAAGCTATAGCTAGCTTGTTGTTTGCCTAACCATAATGTGCATT
>KN473904.1:1272-22285 GCA_000787095.1 Periophthalmodon schlosseri
CTGCTCCCTGACCTGGCTGTCCCTTTAAGAGCTAGCGTCCTACGACAACCCCTTAATACACAGAGCTTATGCAATGGGTGCTTGCTTACAACTCGAGACGGTGCCTGCTGGAAGACTCCAGAGAAGACTATGCGAAGAATCAACTCTTTGTGTGTTTGTTATGTAATCTGTGAAACCACGTGAAGGAACTCAGGATGGTCGGTGCTGTATAGAATTTACAAGAAGATGAGTGGATGTTACACGGCTGTGAAGCTATAGGGAAAAGTTTGTCGGTTTGTGCAGGTCTGAAATAAAACAATTTCTTCCTCAGTAAAGCTTAAAGAGGGAGTATTTTACTTCTATGGGGTATTAATTGCTAACACATAACAAATTTATATCGCCAGGTTAGATTTTACTGTTTTGAAAATGCTATATTCACCAAAAACAACATATTAACATGTTTTATAAGTTTCATTTTCATTTTGACGCTCTGTCCTTTGCTCTCAGCGCTAAATCGCTCCCCCTTCAGAGTCAGCGTGCATCCCCACTACAGCACATTGCACCAGGTTTGTGAAGTTGTAGTGTATTGTTTTGTATCACGCTTTTGTATATTTATGGAGAATTGTCGCGTGGGAGCTTATCGGTGGAGCATTGCGCAGAATCTTACTGACAGCCATAAGGAGGGTTCGAACAGGGCCAGAGAGAGATCGCTAAATTATTGAAACATGCATGAATGACATTTAAACCTCTTCAGGCATGTTTTTGATGAGGGAACAATGTTATAACATGGTAGAAGGCTAAAAAAAAATAAGTAAAATGGAACGTAACCAAGCATTCATTCATATTCCCAGTAATTTCCCCAAGAAACTGCCAGATCAAAAACGCAGGAAAATCAGTTCTGGCTTCATTCACACTTGACCCTGCTCTGGCAAAATGAAGGTAAATTCCCGGGTCAGGCTGCATGTGTGAATGATACAGTTTTAACAGCAACGTCTAACTAAAGCAACTGAATAAATCTGGAAAAATAATGTAATGTTTATTTAAAAAAACGTTTAGTCTTTTCGGTTACTTCCCTCACATGCATCTCCCATACAAACACATGTAGCCTGGACACTGGTTTTAGCTCTCCAGCTCTCCAGGGTCAGGCAGTCAGGAGCATGCATGGATGGTTGTATCGAAGTGGATGTGGGAACTGAAAAACTTGTGGCTTTCTGCAGAAACTGTGAAGCACCAAACTAACCATTAATCTCAGTGAATCTGAGGTGAGAGGGGGCTGATGACTGGCAGTGAGCTTGTTGGCTTCCCATGCGTCACTGAACACTAATCACGCTAATCATCACCGGTCACCACCAATTTTCAAACCTCTGATGTTCTCACAGACTGTATATATATGGACATAGCTAACCTGCTAGCCGCCGCGTTCCGAATAGTAAGTGAGCACGGGCGCGCTTCCGGCTCCATCTACTCTCAGGCTCGTCATTTTGGTCTTAAAATGTTTGTATTAACCCGCTCTACGTGTTTTTATTTGCGCTACTGTGTCCGTAATTCAAGATATGAACATTAATAACAGACAAATTTTGCGCCTTCTTTCCCCAAGGTCGCTCCCACTAGCGTTAGCAACAGGTTTGACTGACAGCGTTGCCCCTGATAAACCAGCGGCGCAGGCGGGAAGGGGCGTTACCTTCAACAGCCCCGCTACGGATTGGCTCTTTGGTTGCTATGATTACTCGCAGTGGGATTCCAAATATGAAACCCGGCTCCAAATTCACCCCTGTAACTGCTCTAGCCTCGATGAGCTTCATTTGACTGGAGCCGAACGTTATGGGTGACGTCACACTCACTTAGTTCCACACTTACACAGTTTATGGGAGTTGGTGGGGGAAGGCCTAACCCATTTCAGCATTTGCTAATAAAATGACTTTAATATTTTAGTTCAAAGGGAGAATTACAAGCAGGACATCAACATCTGCGACCCCAAACAGACACGTGCCGTGCAGTAGTTACAGAGTTGAAGCTTTGTATCAGTGAACACAGTGGCACTTGTTTTGTTCAGACCCCAGATCACATTCAGGCCAGGATGATGAGATGAAGAACTCGTGTTAATGGGATTACTCAGGCCTCCACCTGCCACTGCATTATGGGTAAAAAGCACTATGTCTTTTAAGTCGGCCGATCCCCTCTCGCGGTTTTAAAAGTCCATTTCATTAGATTAGAGCAGGGACAGACAAAGAGGCAGCAGACGGACACATCAGTGACAGCAAGATTAGCAAAGACCCAAAGACGTTTTATTGGACTTGTAAACAAACTGTTCTAACTGGTCCAATCAGTGAAGTCCACTGGGGCAACAAAACAAATAATTTATTTAGTTTGGCTCAATGAGCACGTTCAGTGTTATCTAGCATGTGGTCAACCCGGAATGCTTTATGTTTTTGGGTTTGTTTGTTTTTTTATGTTTTTGTTGCTTTTTGAAAAAATTATTAGCAAACATATTATTTTGTTACATTTTGTGTGGGTTGAAATTATGTAGAAGAGAAGTTCTGCCAAAAAGCCCAACTCTAGCACATATAAAAAAAATACAGTGCACATCTTTTGCATAGAAATATTTATAAATCTGGAAGAGACTAGGGAACCCTGAGAATCTCCCTGTGCGTCAGATATGCATGAACTATTACAATGGCTACAAGGGCTGCCCTGTGTTTGCATGTGGGCGACTGGTCAGGTTTTCCTATTCATTTACATGTATCATTTACATGACCGTCCCACATGAAACTAACCTCGCACAGCAAGACGGATTCTCACGATATTTGTGAGTTCACAAACTCACAAGAATCCATCTTGGCTCGCCCGCGCTGGTGACCAATCACAGAGCAGCGCTGAGGTTTCTGTGGAAGCCAAAGGCGAAGTGCTTAAGTGAACCAAAACAAACATGGCCCGGCAACAGTATTTCAGCCTATTTTAGAGTCAATACTAGTGATGGGACTTTCGGCTCCTTTGTGGAATCTGAATCTTTTGGATCCCACTGCAATAATAATAATTTAAAAATTAACTGTTATTACACTGCAAAATTGAGTTTTTTCACAAAGCTCTCACTCATGTCGCTTCTGTGCTGATTCTTGTGTCAGTTCAGCATTAACCAGTTAACAAATAGGAAAGAAAAATATTTGGTTGTTTCAAAAAATGAAATCCAATTCCAACTGTTCACGTTAAGGAACCGTTCAACTCGTTCACAAACGTCACATCTCTAGCCAATACAGACAGACAGTGCAGAAGGCCAGAGCTTGTGCATTTGTGAACAGGGAAGACGTCTGTGCTTTTGTCTCAAATGGATGTGACAAAAGTTTGATTTTTCATCTTGTTCCGCTGTCGTGAAGCTTCAACCAATCAGATTCAAATAACTGTTCCCAGATTGAGAAATGTTTAGAACTCACTTCAGAGTGTTACACGTAACAGTCTCGTGAACCAGATTAACACTACAGAAACCACTACAGCGAAACAGTTGAAATGTTCTGTGGTAAAATTCCCCATGTTTACTACTGATACGCTGCAAAAATATTATAAAGTAGTTTGATTTGTGTAAAATGTTCAGTGTTCATGTGACCAACACATCAAAACTCCTCTTTCTCTTGGCGTCTTATACACAACCTCCTGAATAAAGTGAATAGACGATTGTATTAAATGTTCCTGATTTGTCAAATAAAATATTGGCCTAGTAGAAAAAAAACATAGTATTCTGAGCCTGATACTTCCTCTGAAGCAATGGGACACAAGGGGAACTCCATTCATTTTCCTAATGAGACATAGTGTGATGTTATAAATCTCTATGAAAATACGTGTGGGGCAAAACCAGAGGAAAACTCACCTCACTGCCAATAAATGCAAACACCAACAGATTATTTTGCTGCTGTTTTGCTTGTGTGGGTTGAAATTATGTAGAAGAGAAGTTCTACCAAAAAAGGTCCCCTAACTCCAGCACATATAAAAAATACAGTGCACATGTTTTGCATAAATATATCTATAAATCTGG
This sequence comes from Periophthalmodon schlosseri, assembly GCA_000787095.1. Taxonomy (NCBI): domain Eukaryota; kingdom Metazoa; phylum Chordata; class Actinopteri; order Gobiiformes; family Gobiidae; genus Periophthalmodon; species Periophthalmodon schlosseri. The sequence goes on from KN473904.1 coordinate 5,276, forward strand.
GGACCCTGAGAATCCCCCTGTGCGTCAGATATGTGTGAACTATTACAAGGGCTGCCCTGCGTTTGCATACGGGCGACTCTAGTCAGGCTTTCCTATTCATCAACATCAATAAATGCAAACACGAAAACATCCACCGAGAATCAAAAGCAAGAAGCCAAACACACGCAACAGCTGTGCCGGAATACTGCACGGAGCCCGAGGGAAGCCCTGAGGAACCCCTAATTTCCATATTACACTTTACACACTGTGCGCCTCATACCCGCAGTTTATTGTCTTGTACAGAGGTGGCCTGAGTAAACCTTCTGCAGTTTCAAGGTACACGACGTTATTTGGCAGTGTAATGTGATTCCTAGGAAACGCCAAACAACGGAATATGAAAATATGAAAATGCAAAGGTGGACACTCGGCGATACTGAAAGGGAACCCTGCTCTGGGGAAGTCCATGTCATTTGCCTAAAGTCTGATGTGTTCATTCAAACTTTATGTAATGTCTCACTTCCTGTATGTTTCTTTCCAGTTTATTTTAGTCTGTTGCCTCCGATGACCCGCTGTGTAAAACTACTACTACTGATATGGCTACACGGTTTAAGTGGAAACGCTACAAGTACAACTTTTTTTTTTTTTCAGTTTTTTGTTTTTTGCTCAGTTTGGTCTCTCAGCATATAAGCTTTCATGTGGAAACAACAAAACTGTCCACTCTACACTGAAAGATGTTTTAATACTTAATCCAAACAACCTGCCTCCATAGAGTTATATGGGACATTGTAATTTCAAAGTCTGTTTTCTCAAAATACATTTTCCCCCCCATAGGGACATAAGGATCAGCCCTTAAAGTAGCACCTACAGATGCCGGACTTTCCAATCTTGTACTTTTTACAAAATGTACCAAAAGATTTTTTTATATGTAATTCCAACTCTGATTTATTCACATTTTAACTCAAAAAAATGAAGCAAACTTTGAATTTTTTTGGCAAATTCAGTCAGATCTAGTTTACTCAAATACTAAATAAGATCCAAAATCCCCTCTGTATATTTTTTTTTTGTATCTTGTCAACAAAAAGAAGCAAGAAATTCAAACCTGGCTCTTTTCATGTTTCTGTTTTGAATGTCCCAAATATGGTACATTTTGTCAGTTAAAATCCACATAAAATCCTTTATTTTTATATAAAAACATTGCATGATAAAAACTTGTAATATACTTTTTCTTACTTTTATTTAAGTAAACTACAGAAAAAGTTTTAAAGTGATATCTCTAAATGTAAGATTTTTTTCCTATTCACCTGCAGCGTCTCGCCTTAAATTATAAATGCATACACTAAAATGTGTCTTGGTGTTCTCTGCACAGTACAAACACATTAAGTCATTTTACTACAATTTTGTGAACTGCTCTTGTACAGGTTATAATTAAATAATCCAACAAAAGCCATCCTAAGACCAAATTTTCAAAGCATTTCTATAGAAACGTCTGTTGCCTATGTTTAATCCACCTGCACTAATCAGACTTAACATTTGACTTGTATAACCTTCTATCAAAAGGTTTCAAGTGTTGACTGTTGCCATTATAATAAAGGTGAACTATGTCGCTTTTCTAATGCAGGGTCTGCCACCTGCTTGTCTCCAGGTAATTGCTTTGTCTAGACTACAATGTCCCACTATATTAAAGGTCCTATATTACACAAAATTGACTCTTAACTCAGCCTAAATATGCAGGATTTGTGTGTTAAACATGTGCGAATGAAACAAAACTCCAGGTCTGTTTGTGATGAGGAAACAACATTATAGCATAGATCAGAAAATAGTGCAATATGGGCCCTTTAAATGTTTACATAGAGGATAAAAGTAAATTACAGGAGTATAAATTGCTCAGAAGTACATGCGTTCAAACATACACACAGATCTGACCTGTAACTTAACCTGGCAACATCCACTGTTTGATATAAACAGGTGACCCCCAGACGGAAAAGTTACACAGTACTCCTTTACAATTCCAGATGAAATTATTATATCTTTTGGCCGACTCAAAACACAAAATATAAATGTTTTTCTTCACTTTTACAACTCAAACTGCACCAATAAACAAACCATGTGGGTCAGTCAGTGCACTGCAGACCCCATGAAAGGAGCGTGCCAACCAGATGGTGAATGAGAAGTAGGGCAAGATTATGACACAGCTCTGCCCTCAGCACACAAACACACACACACACACACACACACACACACACATGCTTCGGTTTGCTGGTCCGGCGGTAAGTACCACAATTACCACTCATAAACATGTGAGGTGTGCAGTCTACGTTTACCACTTCAAAACACTTCACTGCAGCCACTGCAGCACCTGTGCAGAGAAAATGTGTGAGAAAGATCTCTGGAAAACACAGCACAAACCAGAGGGACTTTTACGTGGAAGTGAACCACACAAGAAGAGCTGAAGTGCTCTCATAAATGCTGCCTTTGTTGAATTTAAAAGTGCTATATTACACAAAACGTTCTTGTGTTGTGTTTTGTTTCATTCACACATGGTTGAGTAATCCTTTATTGTTAGTCTGTCTACATCTCCAAAGCTCAAAATGCTCAGTTCCACCTTGTGATGTCATGAAGTGCTAGTTTTCATGTTAACAGCTACTTTTTACCTTTCGTTCAGCAGAGATTGGCAACTCCAGGGCTGATATCCAAATGATTCTAGTGAAGGTGTATGGAGTTTAAAAACACAGCGGAGCACTTCCTGTATCAGAGAGTTTTCAGTTTGAGAGAAGAACTCAGCCTAAATATGCAGGGTTTGTGTGTTAAACATGTGTGAACGAAACAAAACACAACTCCAGATGTTTTTGACGAGGAAACAACATTATAACATAGATCAGAAAATAGTGTAATCTGGGCTTTTTAAAGGTGCAGTATGTAACTTTTCTGGTTGAGAGTCCATATCGCCTGCTTGCCTCCACAGAGATATTACTATATTACCTGTAATGTTCCACAGCATGGCATTAAACTTTATGTATTTCAGTTGGGTCTGACGTCACTTGCTTGTGTCCGAGAAGATAGAGAAGTTTAATGCCATACTGTGGGATATTCCAGGCAAAGCAAAACACATCCTCCATGGAGACAAGCAGGTGGCCAACCCTCCAGGAGTCGTGCATAATGCAGTGGTGGTCAAATATCTCCACGTTCAATAGTTTTCCAAGTTCTACTAAGACTAGGCAAGGACTTAATTCAGACAAAACCAGGTAAAAACAACACTATGAATATAATGGGAGTAAATGAGGTCTTTACTTGGATGAGCTCCCAGTATAATGTAGGTCACAAGCATGACAAATATTGCATTTGTGAATCGACATATACATATCTGAAGGCCAACATCAACATTTGTGCATTCCAAATCCGTTTTACTGAACTTAAAAACCAAACAAAATAAAGTCGTGACAGCTTTTTAAACTGACACAACCAAACAGAGATAAGCCGGTTTCCTTTTCTCTGACGTGAGCGGTTTTCCAGTGCAATGCTAAAGATAAGATTAGAATTTCCTCTTTATTTCTAAGATTCAGGTTCAGCTCAGTGTTAGAGTGAGGATATATACTAACATAGTTGTAGGATACACGTTTCACTAGAGTGCGCACGCTGTTTGAAAGCACAGTCCTTATGGGGAAAGTGAAACTGAAAAAGACGACACTGCATTCTCTACGACGTGTGACATTTTGCAAAGACTGCACCATTTCAGTTCTGCTGCGAGCTCCACAAAATCCCAAATCAGATCAAAATAGAACTGAAACTCTTTTGAACAGGTACTGATACTGAAAAATCACACAAATAAGATCAAATTGGACATTCCTGAATAGTTTTCATTATTTTTATCTGTATCAGAGCTAGCATCAGACCACATGTTAATATTAAACAAAGTGCTATGATTTTGTGTTGAAAATGTCATTCTATTGTTGTACTATATCTGTAGCCTAATGATATTGAGTTTTGAGCCTTTTCTGTTTTTTTAGTATTGTGACTAGGGTTGTTCCGATACCGATACCGCACATTTTTCAGGTATCGGTAACAGCGAGTACTCAGACCAAATCACAGCTCCGATACCACTTTGTATTTTCCAGAATGAGGAGCCATAGACGTGAGCAGCTGCTGTTGAGGTCTGTGGCTAATGCTAATGCTAACGCCCAGAGTAGATTAAATGCAGACTGTGGAGACTCTGAAGACACTTGTCAATAATAGAAAAGACGTTTGTGTTACCTCCTTGATACCTTCGATTAGCATTTGGAGAGGAAGCTGAACTTAGTAAAATAACTACGCAGAGTGCAGCCCGACAACAGCGCTAACACCACAACATCGCTAACACCACAACAGCGCTAACACCACAACAGCGCTAAGGCAAGGCAAGTTTATTTGTACAGCACAATTCATACACAAAGTAATTCAAACTGGTTTACAGAATAAGAAAGACACTAAAATCACAATACAAACAAATCAAAACATCATAAAATTAATATTAAAAGAGAAGAGTGCAGGATAAAAACCTTTCAGTCATACACACAGCTAAACAGAACCGTTTTGAGCCTGGATTTAAACATTGTCAGAGTAGAGGCCTGTCTCACGTCTTCAGGAAGAATGTTCCATGTTTTAAGTAACACGACAACAGCGACAACAGCGCTAACATGACAACAGCGCTAACACGGACTTTGTTTACTCTGTATAATTAGCCATGTGCTGTTGTTTTTATCCACGCTCTGAGGTAGAAAGTGACCAAACAAGAAAAGCAGAAGTGCCTAAATCAGCAAAACATTTCACTCACTTTAGTCCTCAAAACCTCATTCATTCTTGTGGATTTTCGTTAGACATAGGCTTTTAGTAGATTTATTTTTTGCTCTTGTACTGTAACAAAACGGAGTAGCATTAGTTTACTTTTTTACATATGCGGTATCGGACTGGTATCGGTATCGGCGAGTACACTAAGGCCAAGTTTCGGTATCAAATCAAAAAAGAAAATGGTATCGGAACAGCACTAATTGTGACAAGTGACAACACAACTATACACTAAAAGATTTTTTTTCCCTAGACCAACATATTTTTTCCTGTGTAGCTCTGATAAACAATAGGAACTTCATCACCCATTCACTATTCCTGTGTAGGCTGCACACTAGTGTCACTTTCCTCGGGTCTGGGTAGTGGTTAAGCGTTGCCGGCGGACCCCTCCTACGTCACCTCCTTTGCAGGCAGCTCGCTAAACCCTGAGACAAAACGTTTCCGGTGAGCTAGCTAAACAGCGCTCTCCTCCACTTCCTCATACTGATCCAGGCCCAGCGCTTTTCTCTCACGCTAATCTGGGCACGAGGCGAGGGTGGCCAAAGTTCAAAGGTCATTGTGCTTCGTTCGGGGGGTCATCAAAACACACAGGCGTTTGTCTGAGCTAGGGCAAGTTTACAAGTAATGAGTTCCTGTTGAGGTAAGTTTAGAATGTAATAGTGAAAGTCCCTCTGGAAAATCCAAAGTAGTTACCGTTGTTGTGGAAAATGAAACTGAACCATTTACTGATGTTTTGCACAAAATTCCCACGCCTCATGCAGTAAATATTGTGTAGCCACACCCATCAGAAGAACTGGAATATTTTTTACTTTAGTCTAGCACAGTGGCTCTTAAAGTGGCTCTCACCAGGCCTGTCGACAGAAATATGGGGGCCCGGGGCAAGAAACTTCACATGGGCCACCCTCTAATATAAACTCATAGGAAGAAGGTCCAATTGTGGAGCCCGGAACAATAGACCCCTTTGTCGCCTCCTGTCGACTCCCCTGGGTTTCACTTTTCACTCCAAAAACAACCTAAGAAATGTGCTGGCTGGAGTGGTGCAATAGGGCTAAACGTGGTCTTAGCGCTGACGGAGCAAAATCATTCTAAAACTATTCAGGCAAGGTCCAATTTTGTCATATTTGTGTATTTTTTTCTAGTATCAATATACTTGGATCAAAGGAGTCGACAAGGGGCCCACAATTGGATCCTCTTCCTATTCATTTATTATTTGAACATTATTAGAGTAAAGCCCGTGTGTGCCCCGGGCTCCCAATTTTTTGCCTGCTTGAGATGCAAAATGAGTATCTACTTTTGATAGTAGTTTTAATTTTGATGACTTCTTGGAAATGTTTTTTTTAAGACCCCAACATGGTCCAATATGGTAATACAATACTAAATAGCCTATTGTAATATTCAAGCTGTATTATGTAAGTGATTGTAAGTCATGTGACCTTTACTAAACCACATCTGTCTGTGACATACAGTACAATAATGTCAAATATGTGTGACGTCTCTCAGCTGGCCTGGGAACTCCTTGGGGTCCCACCGGAAGAGCTAGAGAAAGCGTCTGGGGTGGGGGAAGTTTGGGAGTCCCTGCTTAGACGCCTGCCCTCGCGATCCAGCCCCTGATAAGCAGAAGAAACTGGATGTAAGGCTGGATGTGTGATGATGTCATAAAGAGAGACCGTAACGTTGCAAAGGTCTGAAGTGAAAGTAGCGGGGGCAGTAGGGTAGCGGGGGCAGGGGGGCTGGGGCATTCCTCCGCTACAGGAAACTCCACTGTGTCTGTGTGTGCACTAGCATCATGGGGACGCCGACTGTGGCTAGTTTAGCTAGTTTCACTTCTCTGCAACTGTACTTCACTGCGTAGGAAATCACATTTCACCATGATTTACAAACAGATTTTTTGCAGATTTTTTATTCACACCTGTTGAAGGGCAATCTACTTCTGAAAAGCAGAGATAGAAGTTAATCTTTAATTCGCAAACTCATGCAATGTCATTTTGTTTTTTTTGTTTGCAAGATTTCTGTGTTCAACTTTTTTATGCAAATGAGTAAACATGTTTTTATAAAGGGGAAATTGTTGCATGTTTTTAAGATGTACTTTTTCACTTGACTCATTCTGGTCAATTTATCACTCAAATCGCCTCCGCTATGAAACAGCTGATAATAGCTAACGGCTTGTGTCTGCTATATAGTTATAATCTATGACAGCTGGGGATCATTATGTTATAATTTGCACATTTTAAATCGCAATATTCATCTAAAATGAGTTAATAAGACAAACAAATCCACTGAATTCTGCGTTGGAAAACTGCGGTTCCCAATGGGAGCTGACGTCAACAAAGAGCCGTGTAGCTGTGGGTCTCTTCTATCGACAGCTGCACATCACACTAGCGAGCGGCGGATTTTTTTCCATTCGTACCAAAATGACTACGCGACGCCGCCGAATCCTACGTGCATCACCGATTAAGAAAATACAATATGGCGTCTTGAAAATAAGCGAATAAAGATCGCTCACTCCAATCCAATCACTCCAAATACAACTTCGAGAGGGTAAGTGAGAAGAGGAAGCAACTATAACATGATTAAGAGCTCTGCGAAGTCCATTTTGCAGAACAGGTCCGCTCTAAGGTTGGTCATTAGATGCTTCATAGTGGAGTGCTCTTAACCTTATTTCAACTGCTTAAATCTCCACTGCAGAGGACGCGTGAGTGTTCCTCTGCACTCTAATCAAGGCTGAATTACATCGTCCATTAACGATGCACTGTGGGGCTTTTCTGGTGAGAGGCAGGTTGGCGCTAGAGTACTGAGCTTGAAGAACGTGCATTCTCACTGCGAGCACATTCGACATATATCCACAGGTCTGCGCAGCTTTAATCCACCGCTCCAGCTCGAGAGCATGACAGCGAATGTTTAAAAGCTCGTCATGACTCTATTTGCTTTGCGCAGTGAGGCGAGTGGCATTTGAGGGTGTAGATGAGCTGCTACCACACACATTGCAGGGCCCACATGCACACTCCTACCCACCACCCGCGTAGAGAGAGAGAGGGAGAGAGAAGTGACTCACATGTCTCACTGCTGCAAGTTCTCTCTCTCTCCTCCCTTTCTTCTATCGCTCCTCTTTTCTTCTCCACGTGGGGCTGCCTTTGCTTAAGACGCAGCACATTACACCCACTGACTCACACCCTCTCCAAAAAGGTCAGACACACATCACAGCACAACACGTTACAAAGACCTTTTTCAAAAACTCCATGTACTTTCATCTCCAAAAGGACAAGTAGATAATCAAATGTTGGCCAGATTGGCAAAGGCTCTCGCTGAAGTAGGTCAGGATTTTCCCCCTGTTTGAAGTGCAGTTTTGAGTAGTAGTTGTAGCGTCCATAGATAAACTGTGTGATTGTTTAAAGTAATGGAGTTGTCAAAAGTTTCATGTTTTATTTGTGTAGTTTGCATATAACTGTACAAGTATGTTCATGAACGCATATGTACTGTTCTGCCCCCAGTGGAGAAAGATATTTCTGTTTTGAGTTAATCTGTTTTGTCTACTCATAGCAACCATAACTGCCAGACTGTTGCAGACTTTTCAACGGTTCAGTCACTTTCCGCTGTGCTTAAGCCCTGTAAACTGTCATTTGGCCCCATGCAAATATCTCTCTGTAAGTGTTGTAACGTTATAAGATGTTAGCCTGCTCTATAAACTCACTTGAGACACTTTAAGTTGGTTTGCACTGGAAATTCGCATTAAAATAGAAGACGCTAATAGCGCTCACATGTCTATGGGCTTTTCCATTCATGTTAGCATCATGCTAATCAACAGTTTTACACATGTTTTCATTAGTTGTAGCCACCTTTAAGCTAATGTTGTGCATATTTTATGTTATAATAAGCTACTATATATTGTTTTATGTAACTCTGCATAGTCTTTGTTCTGAGGAACATAAAAACATGATTGTAATATGCAAATATCTTTTTGCATGTTACAGTTTTACTATCTGCTCTTCAGTAAATGTCCAAAACAGCAACAAGCTTCCTGGGTGTTTATCTGTAAAGCTAGTTCCCAAACCAGAAGTTTACATACACTATATAAAAAGTCAAGTCAAGTCGAATTTATTTATGAAGCACAGCTGCCCAAAGGCGATATAAAGTGCAGTCTTTGCAAAAACACAATAAAACAATACAGATTTAAGATTTAAAAATAGTTAAAGACTGGGCTGTTCTACTACACAGAGGAAAATTGTTCCAGAGTCTGGGACCAGCTACAGCAAAAGCCTCGCTCCAGATTGGCTCTTTGGTTGCTATGAAACTCGCGGTCAGAATTTCTAATATGGAACTCGGCTCCAAATTCGCCGCTGTAACTGCTCTAGCCTCGATGAGCTTCATTTGACTGGAGCCGAACGCTATGGGTGACGTCACACTCACTTAGTCCACGTCGTTAAGCAGTCTGTGTATGAGACGTACTGTACCTACATCAGCCTGTAAATAGCCTTATTACATCAAATTGCCCAACCAGGATATCAGCTGAACCGATATCATGGGGCCGATACCCGATCCATCCAAATTTCCCTAATGGTAATGTTCCCCAAAATGGCATAAAACTTGGCAATTTCCATGGAGACAAGGAGCTGACTCCACCAAAGCAAGTATTTTTAGGCAATAAAGACCCTATAATTGAAACGAAAGATAGACAGGCATACATTTATTCCATACTGCGGAACATTCCAGGCAAAGACCTTTTCCAGACATAAGCCTCCACTCTCCACCTCCACCCTCCTCCAGAAAACGTACCCAGTGCACCTGTGAAGTATTAACACACGCTCATGCAAATGGCATTCTACATTTTGTTAATACCTGTGCACTTTAGTGTAATAGTCACTACTTTATGTTGATATGGCACTTGTTTAATAAAGACACTTAAACGTTAGCAGCTGTAGTAGCACAGTCCACCAGTATTTTAACGCAACCCAACACCGGCCGCATCCACCTGTATCTCCTCTTCACTGTAAAAGTCTGATTGGCGCTTTTCCATTGAAGAGCCGCTCGGAACAGTTGCCGTGGTGACTCAGACTCCACATTGTACATCTGCTGCCTCTTCACGAGCACCCCCGGGCCGGCCTTCTGCTCGCCACCCGAACCCCCTGCACTCCGTCCACCTCGCCCTCTCCTCCCGTCCTCTCCCCTGACTCAACCGAACGACAGCACCCTAGGGAGACCGGGAGGGAGGGGAGCGCGTGGGTGGGGGTAAGACCGTGATTCACCCGTCGGGAGCGTGCGGCGCGGTGCGGTGGGTGCCGTTGGGTGCCGGCTGATTCACTTGTGTGGGCTGTGAAACCTGAGCAGTGGGATGAGAGAAAGCACCATGACACAGGCGGTGAAAAGGTCCCGGCTCCTCTTTGTGCCTTTGGGGGGAAGACGACAGCTGCGGGTATACACACGCGCCGCCCCTTTAAGAGTCACAAACGCAGTTAAGTTTGAAATATAGTCCCCTGACTTTTGAAAGACGTAGTGACTAATATCCACGTGTGTTTTTGTGCAGGATTTTGTTGCATGTTTTGTATGAAGGAACAGAGTTGGCGAAAGATATGTTACGTTTCAGTGATGACGAGCAGAGCATCTGGTCTAAAAGGTTTTGCACGTGTTTTAGGTCAGTTTAGTTGTATACGGCAGTTATACGTTCAGGCGGCGCAGATCTTTAAAAACTTTCAGGGTGCGTGTTCATGTGAGCGCACTGAATGCACAAGATCATTTGCATTCTTATGTCCACCCACGAACATTCTGCAAAGATGTGCCTTGCCCAAAGACACAACAAGCCTGGGATTCAACTGGCAACCTTCGGATTAATGCATCATTCCTTGTCTGAGCCATTTCAAAGAACATTCAAAACACACTTAACACATTTATATGTTTGAAATGCAGTATTTTAGTTTTACTTTGACTGTTTCTTATCTAACCTTGACTGTGAACTTTCACTTTTATATTTTTTTCAAAACGTTTATTCATACCTAGACTGCTGTTAATACCAGTAGCAAATGTCATAAAATACCTTAAAATTCTGTTTACCACTGACTAAAGACAAGATGTGACTTGGACTCACTTTCACAATGACTCAGAGTGATTGCATGAGAGTTCAAAACAGGAACGAACCCACTGAAGTGTTCAAAATACAAAAATTATTAGTAAGTAATGTCAATGGAATGATCATGACATTAATGATGATTGTTGCGCAGGCCCATGCAGATGCACAGGAATCTCAAAAATGCTATGCTAGCTATGTTGGCCCATGGCACAAACAAATTTTCCCATTACTGAACCTTAAGTGACATAAGTGTGCAGTTTGCAGTTGTTCTATCTCTGGTGGACAGTCCGCCACCTGCTCGTCTCCATCGAGATGTAATTACTTTGCCGGGAGTGTTCACAGAATGGCATTATACATAGCCTAGCGCCATGGAGACAAGCAGGTGAAGTAAAAAGTCAGATCTCTGGAAAGGCGAGACCGCTCACAGTAAGAATGCATGTTTTTCAAGGCAATAACAGCTGCTATTAAAGGTTCTATATTACACAAAACTGACTCTAGATTTAGGCCATGTTATAATGTTGTTATACCTCCTCAAAAACATACGTGGAGTTGTGTTTTGTTTCATTCATGCATGTTTGAGCAGTCTTTTATTATTAGTCTGTTTACATCTCCAAAGCTCAAAATGCTCTGTTCCACCTTGTGATGTCACGAAGCGGTAGTTTTCAAGTTAACAGCTACATTTTACCTTTGGTTCACTAGAAATCATCAGTTCCAGGGCTGTCGATCATCCAAATGATTCTAGTGAAGATATGTGGAGTTTAAAAACACAGTGGACCACTTCCTGTATCACTACATGACATCACAAGGTGGAGTGTTTTCTGTTTGAGAGAAGAACTCGGCCTAAATATGCAGGGTTTGTGTGTTAAACGTGTGCGAATGAAACAAAACACAACTCCAGGTCTGTTTGTGATGAGGAAACACCATTAGAACAGAGATCAGAAAATAGAGTAATATGGCCCTTTAAGGTAAAAAGATGCCATAGAACTTAGTGCGACTTTAAGCAGCAAATACATATTACCCAGTTTTCTTACTTGAATAATCTTTATGAAGTTATAGAGCAACGCCAGATTTTTCGACAGATCCTCACAAACCTGCAAACATATTTTAATCTTTCTTCATGATTACAATACTCTTCATGTTTTAACTACTTCTGTTCCAGCCATTAGCCACGAATAGCCCCAGACTGTGGTCGCCCAGGGCAGGGTTAATGTGTTTTTACGCAACGGGGCAGCTGTCCAGTTCCTCTTTACACAACCCAAGGGACACGGCACACTTACAATACAGACACCCCCCCCACATGACCCTACGACCCCGTGACCTCTGGTGTTCCAACTGACTGACCTTTCATCTCTTGTTGATGTGTCAGTGTTTGGTGAATGAGGCAGAAGGAATGTGACCGTAATAACTACATTTATTTGGTGCAAGGTAATGATGAAATGTAATACAAAGGCCAAGATAGTAAACATTAGCACAAAATACAAATTAGCATATTATTCCATGCAAGTGCTACTCCTCCAAAAAAGAAAAAAAAAAAAAAACTCTTAACATTTGACTCCCGTACTCCCAAAACCCAACAGTTCCACTCTATTTGACTGGTGCATAGTTATGTTGTACCCTTGAGCAAGACACTTCCCCTCATTCATGTGTTGGCTATAGTATAAACGAGTAGGGCAAAAGATGGACTATAAACCAGTTCGCTTGCAATGTCTCCCACTACATCTCCCACATGTTAGTGCCACATGAACCATCTCACGCTCTGAGGACCTCAGGGACCGGCCTCCTGCTGGTGCCCAGGGTCAGGACTAAACATGGACTAAACCAGGTCTAAACCGGGACTAAACCAGGACTAAACCAGGACTAAACCAGGACTAATCATGGGGAATCAGTGTAAAACCTGGAACTGTCTTCCTGAAGATGTGAGACAGGCCTCTACTTTGACAATGTTTAAATCCAGGCTCAAAACGGTTCTGTTTAGCTGTGCATATGACGGAAAGGTTTTTATTCTGCACGCGCCTCTTTTAATGTAAATTTTATGATGATTATTTATGTTTTGACTTGTTGTATTGTGATTTTAATGTCTTTCTTATTCTGTAAAGCACTTTGAATTGCTTTGTGCACGAATTGTGCTGTACAAATAAACTCGCCTTGCCTTGCCGCTGCTCTGGCCAAGTAAAATGATTAAAAAGACAAGTATTTTCAGGAGAAAAGAGGGCTGGGCCAAGTTGTCCCGTCTGCCATTGGCGTTCGTTCCCAGGATTTTCCACATTGGACAAATCCATTTAAAACTGCACACTCTGGCCCGTTGGTCAACAGTGACGCAGCTGAGTGGGAATACACCAGAGAACACGCAGTCCGCTCTGGTGCATTTACTGTTGATATTGTGAAACTGAGCCTTGTGTTCAGGAAGAGCAGATCTTTGCTCTTTGGCAAACGAACACAGAGATGCCCCAAACGGAACATGTGCAAATAAATAAGCCACGCCTACAGTTCTATGGCACTTGTCATAATGCGGATTAACCATTAACAAGACTGGTGTGTTTTACTATCAGCAGAATATCAGCAGAGACAGTGATAGCGTGTGATAGCAGTTTCACATGAAGCAAAATCGTGTCACTTTCTAGAGGTGATTCCATGGAAACGGAAAGTTCTCCATCCGACATTCTCCACTGAGACAGATAAGTTTTATGCTGTGGAGATGCGAGCGTGCTTGTTCTTTCTGCGTTCTCACTGCATTAAACACATCAAAATTGAAATTAAAAAAGCTTAATTTATTCTGTTGTCGTGATGGGGCTTTAACGATCACTTTAGTAAAAGAAATAAATGGTAAGTGGTCACATTTTTATATAGCGCTTTTCCAACTTCAAGGCACTCAAAGAGCTTTACATTAAGAAACCACTCGCTCTTGCCCAAGGACGCAATGGCAGCATTCACCTGCGGGAGCTAGAATTGCACCCCCAACCTGTGGATCTAACAACTCAACCGAAGATGTGTATATCAAGAGTGGGATTCGAACCGCCAACCTTCGGATCAGTGGACAAACACGACCAACTGAGCCTCTGTCGCCCCTAAAGATAGTAGCTTTTTTATGCGTTTATATCACTAAATACTTTCCAATGTGTAAAAATAATGACTGCCGGTAGTTACTTCTTTCCTCATCTGGCACTCCCATCTTCTTGAGAAATCTTTTTACCTCATGTCAAATATATCCCGAGCGTTTAAGGAGTACTAGGCCCTGCTGCTGGTAAGACTGAGCCGTTACTGTAAGAGCCACAGAGCAGAAGAAATGGGTTTGCACTTTTCCTGAAACAAATGACGGCTGCACTTTGGAGGAGTGAGGAACGCGGCTCGTATCTGCCCGGTCATAAATATCGATTGCGTTTCTGCAGCAGCGCTGACACTGAGCTGTTAGCTTTTACAGCAGCAGCTCTCAAGTAGCTCTTTAGGGCGATAATCAGACAAATGAACTATTAAAGCCTGTCGTGCAAATTTGACTTTTCAGGGCTTCTATCCATGTTATAGTTGTTTCCTTCTCATTTACCCTGTCGGAGTTGTTTTTGGAGTGATTTGTGCGTATTTGAGCAATCTCTTAATTGCTTATTTTCAAGGCGGACAGTCCCCATTGTTTTTACTTAGTTCTAACTAACTAACCTACTAGAATTACATGTAATAAACTAAAAATAATGTTTTGTCCCTGTACAGATATATTGCGTTTTATCCTCCACAAACCAGGAAGTTCGCTGTTAGCAACATGTCAGGAGCAGTGGATGACCATTAATACGGCAAGTTCATGCAGCCAGTCCTTGCCAAATAATAATAAGATTTAACATTTGTGGATTATATAAACATTTATTTAAACAAAACAATGAATCCCCCAACAGTTACATATGCCCCTTCCTAATCTGAAATTATGACATCATCAAATCACACGAGCCAGTGGAGGTGACGCGAAGTGGACCAGAGCACCTATAGGACAACCATTCAGACACGAGGAGAACACGCAAACTCCACACGGCAACGCTCCGAGCTACGACTGTTTCACTGCGTGGCAAGAATACTGCGCTAATGTCATGCTAACTGTTGATAGCTTGCACCTCTTTGATTTGTTCACCTCTGCTCCACTCACCTCAAAATACATATGACTCCTGCTGCCGTTATGAACCCCACTGTCACCCAAGAACGCTATGTGAACGCTTGTGTTAATGGGGTCAGAGTCACAGCACGGGAATTCGACAGGACGCCATGTTGGATCAGGTGCGAGGAGAGACGGTAAAGGACTGTGGGACAATGGGACTACGGGTGAACGGTCATGTTTTTATATAGCGCTGTTCCGCCTCCAAGGCACTCAAAGCGCTCAAACATTCACACACACGTTCACCAGTGTACGCAGACACTGGGGGCGAGGTGGGTTAAGTGTCTTGCCCAAGGACACAACATCAGCATTCATCTGTGGGAGCTGGAATCGCACCGCCGACCTGTGGGTCAGTGGATCTGACCGCTCTACCAGTGATGTTTACGTCGAGAGCGGGATTGGATTCGGCATCTGTCTCCTGTACTCCCACAACCCAACAGTTCGACTCTATTTGACTGGTGCATATTTATGTTGTGCCCTTGAGCAAGACACTTCCCCTCGTGCATGCGTGGGCTATAGTATAAAAGAGTAGGGCAAAAGACGGACTATAAACCAGTGCGCTTGAAAGAACGTGTCCCACTGCTCTGGCCAAGTAAAATGATTAAAAATAAGTGTCTTGCCCATGGACACGACAACAGCATTCATCTGTGGGAGCTGGAATCGCACTGGCAACCTGTGGGTCAGTGGTCGCTCTACCGGTGATGTTTATTTTGAGGGCGGGATTGGAACCGCCGACCTTCGGATCAGCGGACAAACGCTCTACCAACTGAACTAACTAGAACTGAACTTGCTCATTATGAAATAAGTCTTTGTTCATGTTTTATTAAGGCTAATTAAGGAGCAGTTATTCTGAAGTGGTACAGTGAACATTTAAAGTCGTCTTCAACATCTGAGTAATATTTCTGTCATATTTTGTTATCTTCAAAGCAGAGATTTGAAAGTGCTTGACATTTGATAGTAGCACTATGAGTCTTCTGTGAGTGTGAATGACTGGCCCGCTCCCCTGTGACCCGCTCCCCTGTGATGTCTCTACATTGACAGATGTATGGATAGATTGTGTAGACTGCTGAATTGTTGGCGTTAAAGTCACTTGTGTTGTGAATGTGGAAGTTGGCACTGTTGAATGTGTTGTTGGGCCAGACGCCCCCTCCCCTGTGGCCCCCGTGGAGCAGTTTACGGTAAAAAGCTGGTTTCAGTTTTGACGCTGGGCTTCTGTTTGTGCAACTGTCTCTGTGTCCCAGGAGCATAGAGCTGGAGGGGTGTCAGAAACCCTGTCACCTCCTCCGGCCCGGAACAGAGAGAGGGAAAGAACAAAGGTAGGCAGGGAGGGAGAGAGAACAGAGGGAGGAAGGAGGGGAGAGAACAGTGAGACAGAGGGAGAGAGAGAGTGGGCTGTGTGCAGTGACTCAGCACAGGGCCTCTCTCAATACTATTTGATCAGAAAGAACAAACTCCAACAAACAGCTGGGGAGGACAACTAGAGTTTAAACCAGGAGATACGGGAAGGAAAAGATAACACACACACACACAAAAAAAAATCTCTCATCATCAACTATAAACCAGTACTTTTTATTGACTGATGAAAATTTCAGTTTTCGCCTATAGAAATATTCCACAGTGTGGCATTACATTTGTATATCTCCATGAGACAAGTAGGTGACACCACTGGGCCAAGTTACACGTCGGAGCTGTGGAAAGGTAAAACTACTTAATTTCATACTGTGGAACACTCCAGGCAACACAATAACATCTCCATGGAAACTAGCATGAAGCAGAGCTGCCCCCAGAAGAGTTACACAAAGAACCTTTTGAACCGTTTCAAAGTTTTCTTACAAAGCTTCCTGCTGTTACGAGATATTACAACATTACAACTTTGTAGAAACAGGTCACAACCTTTGGCCCAGTGCAACTTTGCTCCTGTCTGCTCCCCTGTCTGTTCCTGTCTGCTCCTGTCTGCTCCCCTGTCTGTTCCTGTCTGCTCCCCTGTCTGCTCCTGTCTGCTCCCCTGTCTGCTCCTGTCTGCTCC
>KN473904.1:36759-51029 GCA_000787095.1 Periophthalmodon schlosseri
TCCTACGAGCCACAACTGCAAAAATGTGCTCATGGGAAATTCTATGAGAAAGCACTGATTTATGGCTCTAACACTCAGCAGAGAATTAGTAGCATGTGCAAAGTTTGTTTGTCAGCTGGTCTGGGATTGAACCAACAACCCCCTATCTAAGAATACAGACGATTACCATTCTTCCACTGAGGACCAAGTGATTTCTGATTATGAAAAGACCAGTAAAGGTGGGGATAAATCATCAACAATTCATGATTAATGCTCCTATATTACACAAAATTGACTCTTGTGAGTTTTAGGCCATGTATAATGTTGTTACCTCATCAAAAACATACTTGTAGTTGTGTTTTGTTCCTTCACACATGTTTGAGTAACACTTTATTATTAGTCTGTCTACGTCTCCAAAGCTCAAAATGCTCTGTTCCACTTTATGATGTCATGTAGTGGTAGTTTTCAAGTTAACAGCTCCTTTTACCTTTAGTTCAGTAGAGTTTGGCAATTCCAGGGCTGAAATCATCCAAATGATTCTAGTGAAGGTGTATGGAGTTTAAAAAACACAGTGGAGCACTTCCTGTATTACCACATAAACTTTAAGTAATTCAAAGTTCTTCGCAAAACACAAAGGGCGCGTTAAAAATATACAATGGGAATTATAATGCAAGAATAAGAGCCAGGACAAGTCCGATAAAACATAAAGAAATCATTATAAAAAGATAAAATTCTTTCAGTTGTCATTATGCAACATTTGAACTCAGATTTGAAGATTGTCAGTAAAAGGTCTGCGTCCCATTATCTCCACCATAATTAACACCATAATTAGAATTGAGAATTCCAATTATTTCATTTTATACAGTGCAACATTTTAACCGTTTGCACATGTTGCTGTTTCCACATACTGCAGTTCACATCCTGACCACATGAGGGCAGTACATGTCTGAGTATACCAAACCGTTTACGACCCTCTTGAACGATTTCTCCCAAGAATACAAACCTCCAGAGCCAAACCAGAGACACAGACCATGCAGCGTCCACAGCAGTGAGGTAAGCAGTTAATAGTTACCTAGCAATGCGTCTCCACGGCGACAGATATGTAAAAGTGCTGACACGGAACATTTGACCTCACTCATTAAAAACTCCAGATGTGAGATCACCGGTGGTCTGTGGTGTTAAGGAATGGCCTATGGGAAAGTGGGGTGAAAATATGCTGTCTACATTTGTTAGCAAACATCTGTATTATAGTTTTTGAAATATATTTCGACACCTTCAGTGCAAACCATGAGTAGCTTATTTCAAGTGGAATTCACCCTGTATCTTATTCTGAAAAGACTGATTTGATCTTAACTATATTTGCCTGTATTTGTATTTGAAATAAATATGAAAAACATCAACAGTGTCACGAAGTTAAACATATGAAAAAAAATATGAAAAGGAGTAGAAAGGAGATTTTATATTATGTTAAATACTTACTTGGTGTGGTGGTTTTCATGTAAGTAAGTTGTATTGATCCACAATGGAAATTACTTGGCAGATCATAAATATAATGTAAATAACATGGGGATGAAACATGACCCTTGTGGTGCCCCTGTTTTAATGAGATCGTTTCATTTTCATTATTGACCAGTACCAACCTCTTCAAAGTATGATTCGATTGAGTTTTATTGATGTTAATATTATCCAGTGAATCATAATTTCATATATTCAACACCACTTTAAGATTCAAAGAGGTGTTAAGTACTTAGTCCTGATTTAGTCCTGGTTTAGTCCTAAACCCTGTGTCTCAGGTGCAGAGGAACCTCCAGAGGCTGCTGGATGAAGCCTCCTGAGCTCGGGACACCCTTTAATATGAGACACCTCCCCTTCAATTGATACTTTGCAGCTGATGTCAACAACATTCCCTGGGGGTGTGGTGCTAACTGTCGGCACTGCTCTGTCTGAAGCTCTGTAACTCAAGTTAGACTTTAATCTGAGCTTTGTTTTAACACAATCTGACCATAAAGAACTGACTTAACAAGTCCCTCTCAAAGAAATATATGTAGGTCATGTGTCACTCAGCACAGAACTATGGGTAAATGTAAGTAGCATCTATAGAGTAAGAAAGAAAAAAGTTTTATTTCACTAAAAAGTAATTTACTGTTTCATTAAAAAAACCCAAAACAAAAACAAAACAAAACTGCAGAAATAGCAGTGACATAACCTCAGAGACGCCTGACAGATCTGCCCTCAGTCCTCTGAAGACGTGGGAGGAGCCATTTTGACAGTCCCAATCCTACCTGTCACCACACTCAAAGTGCGCTGGGTAATTTGTATAGAACTGACCACCCATGCCCCCTCCCACTGTTCCCCCCTCCCCCACCCAAACTCCCTCTCATACACATTCATACGCCACAGCGGAGGGTCTGGCGATGCCCCGGCGGTTCGGTGACAGCCTGTCCATCACTCAAAGACGCCCCGCCCCTCTCACCTGTAAACGTCGGTCTCCAGGGCAGTGATTGGCCGATTGCCTTTGTCAGTCACGGTGTCGGGCAAATGTAGATCTATGGGGTCTCATTCAGGGACAGCCCCCAGAAGATTTGAACACTTTTCTTCACAGTCATGCACCGATGATGGCAGTTGTCACCGGCGATGGGCCCGTCCTGACTCCTGAGTGAGTGGCCAGCAGGAGAGGCGTGGGTGAGGGAGGGGTACGGGTAGCATGGGGTAAACGTCATAAATATGCAATGATTCCAGAGGCACATGAACATGAAGGATGACAGGGCACTGACACATGCATGGTGCTGGCTGACACAAGTGCAAAGTTCTTAAGAAAATAATTGATTATAAATTCCTGTCTATAGCTATCAGCAGAGTGACATAATGGTTAGCACTTAGCTTCAGGGCAATAAAGTCCAATGTCTTTTATGTGTGGAGTTGGCATGTTCCATATTTCAGTGGTTACTATGAACGTTTTCTCGTGAGGGGTCCATCACCTGTTTGTCTCCATGGAATTGCTCTGTTATAATCAGTGTTGGGAAGCAACTGAATACATGTACTGAGAATACGTATTCAGAATCCTAATTTTGAGGAACTGTATTCTGGCACAGTTTCATTTGGTGGTGTTCAGAATACAGTTACTTTACTAAAATCAGAGGAATACATTGTGGTATTTGCTCTTGCAATTTTGAGAAAAATATTGAGGCATGTGTGATTTTTGTCCTTCTCTGATCAGTGATAAATAAATGCAGAACATAAAGCTGTTTTTAATCCTATGTTGTGTTTTTACACTATAATTTAAATGCAACTCTGTGTAAAAGTATTCCAAGTATTCAGAATACAGCACGCTGATTGGAATGTGTAACTGAATACGTTACAAAATACATTTTAATGAGGTATTCAGTATTTTGTAACTAAATATATTTTCAAAGTATTCTTCCCATCACTGGCTATAATGTTCCACAGTATGGAATTAAAGTGATCTATATTATATTTATAATAATTCTTACTGAGCAGAGCTTACCTCTGGCTCCAATTTACTTTCCACTGAAAAACTGTCACCCCTCTTTCTGTAACTGCTGCTGTCAGGCTCGTCCATTTGGTCCTAAAATGTTCATATTAACCCGCTCTACATGATCCTGTTCTTTTTATTTCGCCATTGTGTCCATAAATCAAGATATGAACATTAATAACAGACAAATCAGGTGCCTTCTTTCCCCGAGGTCGCTCCCGCTAGCGTTAGCAACAGGTTTGATTGACAGTGTTGCTAAGCGCCCGCTCCCTGCTAAACCAGCGGTGCGAGCGGGAAGGGGCGTTACCTTCAACAGCTTCGCTCCAGATTGGCTCTTTGGTTGCTGTGATACTTGTGGTTGGACTCCCAAATACGGAACTTGGCTCCCAATTCGCCCCTATAACTTCTAGCCTCGATGAGCTTCATTTGACTGGAGCCGAACGCTATGGGTGACGTCACACTCACTTAGTCCACTTCTTTATACAGTCCATGACCTGGGCACCAGAAAAGTTTCAAAGTGCACTTTTAAATAAAGGCTAAATAAATATATGGTATCAGTTACATGGAGAATCATGTTCGATTATGAAACGGAGGGATGTATTATTTCAGACAGATATTTGTTGTTGATCGTTGAGAAGTGCAGCCTCAGGAGCCCTCTGGGTCTCAGTGTGACATGGATCAGATTGGAACATGGCGTGACTGTAATAATGTGCACAGTGTGAAGGCAAGGCTCCGAGTCCAATGTGAAATCTATGCTATTTTCCCACGTAACATCATCTGAACTCTTTAGTGATTAATAAATATATGAAATGCGAGAACTGTTTACTCTTGCGATACTTTAAAGAATAAGATGTTATGAATTTCTGACATCTCCCTTACCGTACAGCTCAAAATTCTAATTAGAACATCTTGCCCCTGGTATCAAATCTAAAATGTGCGTGTGTGTTGTAAGCTATTAATTCAAAACTATGTAATACACACAAATATTTTAGTCCCTCAAAAACAAGTTTAATGCCGTTCTGTGGAATATACCAAATAAAGCACTGTGGAACATTCCAGGCAAAGCAATAACATCTCCATGGTGGCAGATCCTACACCAGACAAGTTGCGCATTGTCCCTTTAATTACCCATGTATAGCAAGTTAAAGAATGATATGGGGAACATTTCACTAATCATGTTCCTTGTATAATAACTTCATCAACTTCATTAACGATTTAACCTGATCTTTTCAAAATGTGGAGGTGGATTTGATGACTTATTGTGATTACCCTGAAGCGCTCCCTTAGCGATAGGGTGAGGAGCTCAGTCACACGAGAGGAGCTTGGAGTAGAGTCGCTGCTCCTCCACGCCGACTGGAGCCAGCTGAGGTGACTTAAGTATCTATTACGGATGTCTCCCGGACGTTTCCCGGAGAGCTGTTCTGACCCAGGACACGCTCGACTATGACGCTCGGCTGGCCTGGGAACGCCTCAGGATCCCCAGGAAGAGCTGGAGGAAGTGTGTGTGGAAAGGGAAGTCTGGGCCTCCCTGCTCAGACTCCTGCCTCCGCGACCAGATAAAAGGCTTTGTATTTTTTACTAAACATATTCTCATAGTTTCGTAGTTCTTTGAGGAGGTTCACCTTGAAAAACTAATTGGCTAATCGGCCCAACACTAAACATCCAGCTCTCTTCTTTTGTATGCAACCTTACACCCTCTTTGCAGATCTAACCTGTAGCTTGGCCTGTTTAATGACAAGTTTAAAGCCATGCTGTGGAACATTCCAGGCAAAGCAATAACATCTCCATAGTCGCAGCCCCTCCGCCAAAAAAGTTATGTAGTGCACCTTTCATTTCCCATATACACAATGCTGAAGAATTATATGGAGGACATTTCATTAATCATGTTCATTGTATCAACCTGTGACTTAACCTGATCTTTACAAAACGTGGAGGGGGATTTGATGACTTATTGCGATCAACCTGGAGACAAGCTAAACTGACTATATATTATATTGGGCGGCAAGATGGTTCACAGCAAGAAGGTCCTGGGTTCAACTTCAGGGCAGCACAGGGCCTTTCTGTGTGGAGTTTGCATGTTCTCAGGGTTCAAGGTTCAAAGTGACTTTATTGGTACCAACAGGTAAATATTGTTTATTGGGTGAGTTAGCTCATTCATTCATTCACACATATACACATCTTCATCTAGAAAAGTGAGAACATAACATAACTTGTTCTCCCCATGCCTGCTCCAGTTTCCTCCTTCCCCTAACACTAAAACATGTACAACAGGGGAGCCAGGACTCCCCTGAAAACGACAGTCCAAATCTCAGCGGGACTTTCCTGGTTAAATAAAGGTCAATAAATAAATAAAACAGCACACTGGATTTTTACTTTACATAGTTTTGTGATTCTCTGAGGAGCTTTGCCTTGAAAAACTGTAGGAGGTTCACTCAGGGTGACTGGTTCCTGTGTGAATCTCTTTCCTTCTGGACAAATTTTTATACTCTTCCCTGTCATAAACACGGCCCAATTCTAAATATCCAACTCTTTTCTTTTACATACAACCTTATACCCACTTCACAGATCTAACCTGTAACTTGGCCTGTTTAATGACAAGTTTAATGCCACGCTATGGAATATTCCAGACAAAGCACTAACATCTCCATGGTGGCAGACCCTTCACCAGAAAAGTTGCGTATTATCCATAGACTGTATAAAGAAGTGGACTAAGGGAGTGTGACGTCACCCATAGCGTTTAGCTCCAGTCAAATGAAGCGGACGCTGTCAATCAAAACCTGCTGCTAACGCTAGCAGGAGCGACCTTGGGGAAAGAAGACGTCTGATTTGTCTGTTTTTAATGTTCAAATGTTGATTTATGGACATATAGAGCGAGTTAATACAAACACTGACCAAAATGACGAGGCTCACTGCAGCAGTTACAGAGAGAGGGACGACAGTTTTTCAATGTAAAGTGAATTGGAGCCAGAGTCGATGGAGCCGGAAGCGCGCCCATGATCACTTCCTATTTGGAACGCGGTGGCTAGCAGGTTAGCTATGTCCATTTATACATACAGTCTATGGTATTACCCCTTTAATTGCCCATGTATAGCAAGAATTATTTGGGGGACATTATGACTAATGACTTAACCTGATGTTTACAAAATGTGGAGGAGGATTTGCTGACCCTGGAGACAAGCTAAACTGACGAAGATAGGCACAAAAATGATATTGCAAAAAAACACCAGAAAATGTACTTTTACTTTACAAAGTTTCGTAGTTCTTTGAGGTAGTTTACCTTGAAAAAATGTAGGAGGTTCACTCAGGGTGACTGGTTCCTGTGTGAATCTCTCTCCTCAGGACTAATTGCCCTACTCGTCCCTATCATAAACACAACCCAATACTAAACATCCAACTCTCTTCTTTTGCATACAACCTTGTACCTTTTATACCCACAAACCACTCTGCTATTTGCTCTTCCTCTCCTCCAGTCTACCTCCTTGTGAATTCTCCAAGTCCTTGTTTAGCAGAAGTGGGAGACAGAATGGCTGGCCACTTGAGGACGCAAAAGGAATGAGGTAATCCATTGCTTATTGTAAACCCCCTTTTGTTCGGAATCTCGAGACTTCCCAGAGTTCCATGTGGGAAATTTTGTCTCCTTCTCCGTATAGGGGCAAGAAAAACTGGCTTGGCATAATCGTGTTGACAGGTGAAGAGGCGCTGCTTTGTGTCGGCAGTAGAAAACATGGCATAAAAATGTTTTGTTTCAGAGTGCCCTTGAAAAGCTGCCGTTTTGCCAGCCGTACCACACCGCAGACTTGAGTGATGAGAATGGACCGGGCATGTTTTCAGGTTGGCCGCGGCAACGCAAGACAAATGGAACGTGAAAAGGGACAATCTTTAATGAGAGGCTTGGTGCTGGAGCTGGTGGTGAGCAGAGCCACAGAGCCACAAATGGAGGTTTAAGGAGGAAGAGAAAATAATTACAAATCTCTGTCCAATGCCGACTACTTTTACTTTACGTTCACTGCGTAATGTGAGCCGCTAAGTTTGTAGCATTATTTTAAAGGGCTAATATTACGCTGTTCAGATCTATGTTATAATGTTGTTTCCTCATTCACACGTGTTTGACACACACGTCCTTCATTTCTCAAACAGAAAACACTCCATCTTGTGATGTCATGTGGTAATACAGGAAGTGCTCCACTGTGCTCTCACTACAATCATTTGGATAATTTCAGCCCTGGAATTGCCAATCTCTACTGAACAAAAGGTAAAAGGTAGATGTTAACTTCAAAACTACTGCGTCATGACATCACGAGGTGGAACAGAGTGTTTTGAGCTTTGGAGATGTAAAAGGACTAATAATAAAGGGTTACTCAAACATGTGTGAATATAACAAAACACAACTGAAGATGTAAAGGACTAATAATAAAGGGTTACTCAAACATGTGTGAATATAACAAAACACAACTCCAGGTATGTTTTTGATGTTGCTTTTGTAACAACATTATAACATGTCTTAAAGCTCACAAGAGTCAATTTTGCGTAATATAGGACCTTTAAAGAAGTCATATTATTGTTTGGTTGAAGTATTTAACTATAACCTACATAGATAATGTTTTTACATTTTGTAAGTGGTGAAACATAACAAAGTGAAAGTAGTAAAGTACTGTATTTAAGTAAAAATTTTAGGTATCTGTACTTACTACTTTTACTTCACTACATTTGAGAGCAGGTATCTGTACTTTCTACTCCGCTACATTTTTGAATTGGACTGAAAAGTAAAAGTATTTTTTATTATTGTCTGAGATCTGCTGAAAAGTCTGAGGGTTTATTTTTAACATTTTCATAATTTGCACAAACAAAACTATACAAATAAAAACAGCTAGAAAAAACAAACAATAATTTAATTGTTTCTGTTGAACAAAAGTCTGCACAAATTTTTATCAAATTCACTACATTTGAAGCTTTATCAGATCTTAAACTCTGTGCAAAATACTTTTACTTTTTACTCTTTAAGTACATTTTTAAACAGGTGTTTTAATACTAAGTAGATTTTTTTCTTGTGATCGTATTTTTTTGCTCCGGTACCTGTACTTTTACTTAGGTAACAAAATTGAGTACTTCTTCCACCACTGCATTTTGTTCATAGTAAACCTCTGATCTAAAACAGGTAAGTAATAAAAACAGGTCCATTATCTTCCTGTTCAAAAGGCAGAGCTGAAAAGACCCACCTCTTCAAAGTGGCATTTCATTATAGCAAGCAGTAGTATTTATTTACGGTTTGATTTTCTAACTTTCTGTTGGTTAAATCCACAATTTTGCAAAGCCCTGCATGTGAGGTGACTGCTGTTGGCATTTTGGGCTCTAGAAAATTGTAGCCCAACATGTACATTAAGTAAGTAGAGAAAAGTACGCAGGGATGGGGGTAGGTGAGAATTTTCTGGGCACTCAAGTAGACAATAAACAATAATATTGAAACCAAACCATAAGCAAAATTATCAAAAAAAAGTTATTTAATCAACCTTGTACAGCCCAAATCTTATCATATTGCAAAAAAAACCCCCCAAAACTATCCCACTATTGTTCCATCCATCACATATTAAACGATGAGTCGATAGTGACCTTACTCTGCCCCGCCCACTTGCCATAAATGCTACCAAACCGCGCCTTTGTGATGTCACTTCCAGTTAAGCGAGAATCCCTTTCATTTCAATGGAGAATTTGTGAAAAGTTTTGCCACTAAAATCTGATATAAAGTAGGTTAATCTGTGTAAAATGTTCAGTGTTCATGTGCACCAACAAGTCAACACTGCCCCCTTTCTCTGGGAGGCCTTAAAACGGCTTTGTGATCCCCGTGGAACTTATTTGCTCTCAATATCGCAGCCCCATGCAAAATAATACAACTCGAATGGCAACTTCCAGAATAAGGTGAATAGTGTTTATTGTGACAGGCCAACACTCAAGCCTCGAATGCAGGACAGTACAGGATCACTCAAACATGCATGAATCAATCCAAACACAACTTGCTTGAAATTAAATGGGCCGTTGTCATTGGCGACGAGTGATGAGGGAATACCATTATAACACGGTTAAAAGCTCATAAAAGTCCATTTTACATATTCCCGAGAGCCGAGGTGCTAGAAGGATTCATAACTCTGAGAAATAAAGCACACTGAAAAACACAAAATGATTATATTGCGACTGTCAGCATTCCAGCCTCACAAAAGGCTCTGCTATTGATTCCTGCTTCGAGTTGAATCCTTTTCTGTGGTATTTGCATGTTCTCATGTCTGGATGAGTTTATAGTACTGTACTGCTCATATACAGTCACTACTAGCCATTAACTTGATCTGGAGGGGGTTGGTGCTACACTGGAGCTGCTGTCTGGTCTGTTGTCCCGGGTCCCAGAGTCTTAGGGGCCCAGACTTTGACCCTCTTCTTATTAATGGTCCAATTTTTATATAGCGCTTTTCCACCTTCAAGGTATTCAAAGCACTTTACATCAAGGAACCGCTCACCCACTCACACACACGTTCATACACCAGTGTAGACAGACACTGGGCGAAGTGGGTTAAGTGTCTTGCCCAAGGACAGAACAACAGCATTCATCTGTGGCAGCTGGAATCAACCATCTGACCGCTCTACCAGTGATGTTTATGTCGAGAGTGAGATTTGAACCGCCAACTTTCGGATCAGTGAACAAACATTCCAACTGAGCTAATTTATATTAGAGGGGGGCCCATGTGAGGCTTCTTGCCCCGGGCCCCCAAATTTCTGTTGACGGGCCTGCTCATGACCTGAAACTCCTCTCGTCTTATTGATAGATACGTACTTTGTTAACTGTTACCTCACTGGTTTTAAATGAAATCATATTACATTCTTTAGTTGGTTAAAATGAGTCTTTTTTCCTTCTACAAAATAGCTGTTAAGAATCCACACGGAATGTTGTGCTACATGAGCGTGTCCTTCGATTTCATGTTTCAGGTCTGTGTGGACATGCTCTCCAATTTCCCCAGATTACAATTCACAAGGGCCCAATGACTACTAAGCATGACCTCACTTTTTCTGTAATAGTATTGATTAGGCAGTTAGTCTGACTTGTATTTGGAAGAGAGCGGACATGTAGTACAATGCTCAAAAGAGGTAGTACAAAACGTGTAGTAGATGCCATGCAGACACACGCATTCATACACCAATGTACGCAGACACTGGGGACGAGGTGGGTTAAGTGTCTTGCCCGAGGACACAACAACAGCACTCATCTGCGGGAGCTGGAATCACACCGCCAACCTGCGGGTCAGTGGATCTGACCGCTCTGCCAATGACGTTTTAATGTTGAGAGCGGGATTCGAACGGCCAACCTTCGGATCAGTGGATGAAACACTCTTGGGCCTTTTTAGTGATGCATTTGGCATCTCGGTGGTCCACACTGAAAAGTTTACACAAAACACAAAAGCAGTTAAACCCCCCATCTGTATTATGTTGTTAAAATGCTAACTTCTGTTTGTTTGTTTGTTTACAGCGAGATCTTGGGTGTAGTCACTAATAGAAATGAGCAGGTTCAACATTTGTGCATTTCACGGTAAAGCACAACGCTGTCAATCGGGAAAACTGGCTCTTGCCCCCCATCTGGGAGTATGACATCATCAAGTTCAAGTATCTGAAAACTACCAGCTGGCCTGTGTGTGTGTGAGACCTGCTTGTTTCCATGGAGACAGATCGGTTTAACGGCATACTGCGGAACTTTCCATGCAAACCAATATTGTTTTTATGGAGACAAGCAAATAAGGCAACCTCCACCTGAAAAGTTACATACTGCACCTGTATGTTCCAGGCAGAATATATGAACAGATTTATTTATTTATTTTATGGCTAAACCTTTTGCACAGTATGGTAGATTTTTAGTTTATATTCTCGCTGCATCGCTTCTGTTTTGTTTGACCTCCAATAATTCCGACCAACTTCCATACACCGCTAATGAGACTTAAATAAACCGCAGTACGTGTGATGGAAGGCCCTAATGGTGTTTTCGCATTAAGCTGATTAAACATCCCTCTCCCCTTGTTCAACTTCACCTGCCCCGAAGTAGTAGCCTGTGACAAATGGAATCTTTATGTAATCCTGCCTAAATCACATGCAAACTGCCCACCAACCTCTCCATCTCCTGCATGAAGTCCTCCTTAATCTGTTGTACACGTCGAGTCTTCGGCGCTAATCTCAATCCTTATCTCACTTTTCCAGCGCGCTCGCCAAATCGCCGCGTCCCGCTGAAGGTTGTCCCAATGTCGCTTTTGAGGTCACTCCGGCTCCGCGTGGCGCCTCAGAACTCGCGGCAGGGGAGCTTTGGGGCCGATACTGCCTTCAATCACTGATAGAATTAGGATCTTGCCGAGCCTCTCCCTCGCGTTTAGCCTGCTAATCCCCACGGGAGATGGGGGGCAGCAGACCATGATAATACTGACGGAGAGATGGTTGGCTGGGAAAGAGAGTGAAAGAGGAGTAGAGAGAGTGCCAATGCTAGTGTCAGCAGTGAAGGTGGCGCCCAAATACATGAGGGCCAATGGGGATGAAAAGTCGCTAGCTCCAGCACTTTTCAGCTCAAGTGTCTGCGATCTGATAAGCTACCGAGATTTAGTTAAGACTTCATATTTAGAGCGTGGCTTAAGCTGTTCTTAACTGTGTCGGTGCCAATGTCACATTGTGCCTGTTATGCTCGGTTTGTCAAATGGGATTTTATCTGCGTTTTTATGTAGCCTTCGTACTCAAGTTACCAAATACTAAATAGCTGCATTAACGGTGCTGTATCGGATTTCAACTGTCTCAAAGCATGAAAAACTAGTTCATTTTACAGTTTGCAGTGGTTATGGAAGGAAGTTATTCCTCACTCACCTTATGCATTCCGAACATCCTAATCATTCACAGCGATGAGTTTATACGCACCTTTCTTATTCTGTAAAACACTTTGAATTACTTTGTGTACATATTGTGCTATACAAATAAACTTGCCTTGCCACTTTTCAGACTACAACTAGCATGCTACCACACACTTCCTGATTATCGGGCAATAAAATGTTTTATAATTAGATGCAGACAGTACATAGTAGACTTAATTTGACCTCGTGAAGAGCGTATGCAGTATATCTGTACTGGGGCAAGACACATTTCGCTCAAATACATGTTTACTACTTTCTACATTTCATATAAATATAGAAGACACCAAATATATGATACCTGGAATGATGTAGTAAAGAAAAAAGTCAAATAACTCTAGTGAATATTTTTTATATTTTATATTTCTGATCATTATTTATGACAGAAATCAAGTTTTATCAGAGTTTAGCCTTTAGACTTTTTTTCACCCAGACGCCAGAGTCACGTGACCGAATGTAGTGAGCTGCGTGTCTGAACTGCTCTGTGAATGAGGCTCTGTGGAGTCCACTAAAGAGTGTGGGGCTGTGTAGTGAACGAGGGGTAAGGGGCTGGATGGACATTCAGACACAGCCATAGAAAAAGTGTGTCCAAACGTTTGGCCGGTCATGTAGTAACTTCCCAACCCTGCTCATATCCTGCATTTTTTCACTGAATACCGGAAGACCGCACGGAACGTCTATGAGCATTTTTGATGACTCCAAACAACTTTCAGCTCACTTTAGTCGCTTCAGCTGTGGCGCCACAAAAATCGTTTCCATGTTGCATTTTAGCAGAACCTACGAGACAGTAACAGGCCTGTCACTTTTTCTTCTGTCAGTTTCAGAACTTCATTTGCGGTTTGGAACAGCTATAATTGAGTGTAATTTTCTCTCTTCTCAAGATCCATTTTCAGAGCAGGAGGTCCTATCAAACAAACACTTTGCTTCTCATACTTGACACTCCGGTTCTGTCTCAGTGGGGTGTGTGGCAAAGAGCTCAAAATAATAGAATATTTTATAAAGATGATGATGATTCCAAAGGTGCCTGTTTAACTTGGACTTGCTCCTCTGCTCGTATGGGGTACGCAAATAACAAAAGGAATTTTAGTCTTTTATGCTTTCACAAGAGTTTCACGTTTCGCTGACACAAATGAGGCACCATTGATGAGTGAGTAACAGATCTTCTATTTGTGCCTGTTATCGCGCTGACAGAATGGGCCAGGGCCAGTTTATGATGGTTAACGAGGTCAGTGAGATGTATGTTTGCACAGGAGGGTTACGATCTCTTCCCAAGTATTCTGTTAATTTGTTAATTTGTAATTTCATTTTCTACACAAATATGATCCCTAAAATATAATCCATTACATAAACTAAGTTACACGGAATACTGGTTAGAACGTATCGAATAATGCTGATAATTCTGAATTCAAAGTATCCAGTGTCAGTCAAAGAAAGGAACTGAATGCTGGTTTATGGTCCAGCTCCCTGACGCACATGAAAGCCAGTCAGGAAGCTTCTGGTGTTTGCCCTGCCATGTACATGACGCGGCAAAAAGTTGCTACGTGCCGAATTTCCGCCAAACGCGAGGGCTGTGATTGGTTGAACCACAAAGACTATAAGGACAACTGATTAAAACAGCTCAGAACAGCTACAGTTTGTCACAGACATGTCTCCATATGAGGGTTTATCACATAGGCTCAATAACAACAATGACGATGCAGGTGGACCCTTTATAAATTCCAGTAAAGATGCAGGCATAAATACAGTGCAGTCTGCCAGATAACATTTCGATTAGCGGTCAAGGCGTTATTCCAGATGAAAGCAATCATCTATTTTATTATAAACCAATGGACAGCCAAATGGTGAGATTTGGAGACTGGATGGCATCCCCCTCTCTTCTCCTC
>KN473904.1:51134-74358 GCA_000787095.1 Periophthalmodon schlosseri
AGGCCAACTCAAGCCATTTCTGTAAATGAACAAGCTGGCCAGCGCTGGAAGTGAGGGATGTGCAGCTCCAGTCAGAGGTAGACAAATTGATTTTCTTCGGGTGGATAGTTCTGGTCCAGTGGCTTTGGGCTAGAGAGAGAGAACCGACGATCTGTCAGTGGCACTTGGCAAAAAGGCCCAAAAACAAGAGCAGGAAATGGAGGTTCTGCAGAGGTTTTACTACGTGACGCTGGTGTAGTCAAGACCACTCTAAATGAAAGCCTAAAGCACCAGGAGACTTGGGCACAGCGCTTGGAAAAGGTTCTAAGAATTTCAAATAATTCGATTTAGTTTTATGGCGTTTCCATGAAAATTGCTTGTCCTGGATTTGATTACTTTCATCTCGTGCGTTACATGAACATGAACGCGTCTAACCCTGTGTGCCTCCCTTTGTGTTTGCTGGCTGTTTTTAGAAGCAAAGGGTCCATCATTCCAGACAAATCACATAATTGACCAGAGAACTCCATATAAGATTGAATTAGCACCTATACCACTTCTGTTTCTAGCAGACTATTAAACAAATTAAACAACTAGGCTTTCTGAGCTACACGAACTGAAGCAAGAACCAAGCCTTTTAGTTTCCATGACAACGAAATACACACAACAACTGCTCGCATTCACTGACTCATTTTATTGCATCCAATATTGTGTAGTTTTAATTGGCTGTTTCAGTTCTCCCTTGTTCACATAAGATTGCCAAATTTATAAAACTCCCACAATACATTGCTCAGAATTGTCCTCTGCTTTGTTGCCAATGACTCATACTGTATACGCATTTCTTTGACATATGAATCAATTGAATCTTTTCTTATCCATGCAAACATCTCAAAGGGTCAATGCTTTTTGTGCTTCGTGCTGCTTTGTTTGCCATATGCAGCATTAAAGGTCATATATTACGCAAAATTGACTCTTGTGAGTTTTAAATCATGTTACAATGCTGTTACCTCATCAAAAACAGACCTGGAGATGTGTTTTGTTTCATTCTCACATGTTTGAGTAACCCTGAATTATTAGCGTGTCTACATCTCCAAAGCTCCAAATGCTCTGTTCCACCTTGTGATGTCATGAAGTGGTAGTTTTCAAGTCAGCAGCTACATTTTAACTTTAGTTCAGTAGAGATCGGCAATTCCGGAGCTGAAATTATCCAAATGATTCTAGTGAAGGTGTGTGGAGTTTAAAAACACAGCGGAGCATTTCCTGTCTTACCACATGACATCACAAGGTGGAACAGAGTGTTTTCTGTTTGAGAGAAGAAGTCAGCCTAAATATGCAGAGTTTGTGTGTTAAACATGTGTGAATGAAACAAAACACAACTCCTGGTTTGTGATGAGGAAACAACATTATAACATAGATCAGAAAACAGCGTAATATGTGCCCTTTAAAGGTACATTAAGTAACTTTTCTGGTAACGGGTCCGCCAAGTGCTTGCCTCCATGGATTTGTTGTTTAGCTTGGAATGTTTCACAGTATGGCCTTAAAGCTATTTGTCTTGCATTTATTTCATTACAGTATTACATTACACTTTCATGTTTCTCAAGAACACTGCCTTCTCACTGTGAACATGGTTGTTCCACAGATCTTTCCGAAGCTTGTCTCCATGGAGATTTAATGGCATACTGTGACACATTCCAGGCAAAGCAAAGAAAAGTTACGTAGTGCTCCTTTACTGTAATCCAGGAGGACGAAAATGAGCCAGCGAGTGTCCCAAAGCAACTGCAGTGAAAAATCCCCCCCTCACAGTGTAGCGCTCTCCGTGCTGTTGGGAAAGTCTTCTCTCACTCATCACGAGGGCTTCAGGAGCTACAGCAGCCCGGGGTAACTGCACTGCTGATTGGCCGCTGGAGCCAGCCCCACGGAGCGGCCTGGGCTTTAGTTCATAAGGTTTGATTAGATGGTCGGTGCACTATTGAAAAGTAAGTGGCTTCGGCCAATTCCACTATGTCACCGTCCCAACAGGATTACGACTCGCTGGCGAGTTTAAAGGGGCAGAAAGTGGAGAGTTCTAAAACTGTCACTCCAGCGGCGATGCTTGGGTAATTAAAGGCAGCAATTAAAGCTTTTATAATCAGCGCTGCCTGTGAACCGGGCACCAGGATTAACGGGCAAAGTTGCACTTGAAATGACTGGAGGTGCGCGGTGCCAGCCAGTCTTTTCAGATTCATCTCAACATAAAATGAGTGAGTTATGAGGTCCGAAGGAAGAAGGGACACGAGAGGAAATGTAAGTGGATGTTTGCCTGGATGCATCAAAGCCGCACACTGGTCTGATGTACAATTTTTAGTGATAAAATTGAGCCCCAGTCTGGACAATGTTTAAGTGCTGCTTTTGGGGGCCCAATAAGCAAACACGTCAACACCACCTTGTACAAGAACAAGCAAAACATCAACAAAAAACGATGTGTTGTATGTTCAACCTTCTGTTTGATTTTTCAAGCTGGTTGTGTTGTGTGTTAATTAAGCTCTCTAACTTTCTTTCTTAGCTTAAAAGGCCCATATTACACTATTTTCTTTTGTTTCCTCATCAAAAACAAACCTGGAGTTGTTTCATTCACCCGTTTATCACACAAACCTTGCACATTTAGAACTTCTCTCAAATAGAAATCGCTCCATTGCACTCTATGATGTCATGTGGTAATACAGGAAGTGCTCCACTGTGTTTTTAAACTCCATACACCTTCACTAGAATCATTTGGATGATTTCAGCCCTGGAATTGCCAATCTCTACTGAACTAAAGGTAAAAGGAAGCTGTTAACTTGAAATCTACCGCTTTATGACATTTTGAGCTTTGGAGATGTAGACAGACTAATACAAAATGACTAAAACATATGCGAATGAACCAAAGGTAACCACATTCTAACACTGCTTAACGCTCACAAGAGTCAATTTTGCACAATATAGGAGCTTTAAAAAGAATGACAAGTTAGTGAAGTCTGAATACATGTAGAACACCAGAGCTGTTTTACCCTGCGCTGCTTCTCAAACAGCTCTTGGGTGTGTCCATACCACTGGAGGGGCCTCCCTTATGCTCCCTGTGATAATGTGCTGTAAAATCATAGCCAATGGGATAGAGTTTCTCAGCAATGATCTGAATGAATGTGTCTGCAGACCTTGGCCAAGGGGAGTCTTAGAACAAAATAATGTTGTCTCTGTTTCCAATAAAACAAAACAGTAAATTATTTACAGCGGACCAGTGAACGTGCATCCAGCTCATTTGTATTCTCATCGCCGCGGTGATAGATGTGACATCATGGTGATGAATGAAAGCGCTGGGATTTTAAAAAGCGCTTCCACTGGAAATCAAGGACAGATGGTTATTTTTTATGAGAGCGCTGGAATAATCAAAGCAAATGAGCGGGACTATTTGTGCAGACAGGTTTGCCAGAAACAAAGATGTTTAGAGCAATGGAGATGTCACTTTCCAAAAGCCCATGGAACGCTCTTTATTTCGAGGGAGCCGATAAACACCACAACAAATATGTAAATTATAATTAGATTCAAGTGACGAGGTTGATTAAGTTTTAGTTGGAGACGGGACAGTAAATCCCAGCTCTTTTGGCTATAGAAAAGGTACTAGAATATCCAACCAATCCTGCAAGCAATTTACAGTGTAATTAAAGACAAGCTGCAATGCCCCAAATGTACGCGGAATCAACTTCATTTACAAATGTTTGAGGTATTTACTTTTCCAGGACGCCCTCATCAAAATATGCTCTACTTCTGATGTCATTAGAGGAGTGTAAACTTTTATAATGCAGGCGACACTTTCAGGCTGGAATGGGCAATAATCCCGGTAAAATATTGACCGATTACACAGTGAATAAAGCAAAACACTGCTCTCAACATAAGGTAATATTTGTCACCCAATGAGGGAATTTCAGTGTTGCACCAATAAAGTACAAGACCAGTAACATAATAAAAAGTATTGAGAACATGCATGTTATGTATCCCTTAAGTTAATTGGAATAACCTTCATGCAACATTAGACTATAAACCCTGAAGTGCTCCTCTGTGTTATTCATAGGGTTCAGCTTCCATTCAAAACATATTGCAGAGGCCAGGTGAATCTGTGAGCACAAAGCCACTAGGTTGCAATCTTTTTTGGTGGTATTTCATCCGTGCGTTTCCGATAAATGAGCCCAATACTCAAAAAGATGCACTTCAAATGCTCTTTATTTCCACGCATTCCTTTAACACGGCCAAAAGACTGTTCCTCCTCACATATGCAACACTTGCTGCACTAATTACCTCCCCTTTAATACGCCAGGTGAGGCCCAGGTGAGTCAGAACATGGAACCAGTGACACCTACAGGCTGGAGGTACATTTTGACGACTACACATATATTTCGTTTTGAATTGTTAATAGCTATGGCAAGGGTTCTCCTCAAAAGTCTAACACTGGGTAAATTTTGTATCGGCAACTGGACATTTTGATTTTGAGAGCATAAATCTGAAGTTAAATCTTTCTTAACACTGCACTTTTGTTGTTCCTTAGTTGTTGCGCTTGTTTCAGTAGAAAAATCCTGCTAGATGTAAACACTGAGACTCACTCGGAGGCAGCGTTCATTTCAGGCAAATTTGTTCTTTTGCAACCAAGGTCAGCATATGGGTCTTAAAAAGTGAATGGGCTTTGAAAGCATTCCCAGCAGATGGTGGACTTGTTGGCTGACAGAGGCCTGGGCAGAGAGTGTGAGGGTTGGGCAGCCTCTTCTGACCGAGTGATGGAACACAGGTGTAACTGGTGAATTACAGTCTGACTGCTGGACATTAACCCTGTATATGTGCACTGAAATAGTCATTACTGATGACACCCGGCGTAATTGCTAATTTTACGCTTGGGCGCGCGCATTTTCCACTCGTCTTCTACCCATTCAGCCATACTTTCTTCTCGATATGTCTCGAGGCTTAAGTTATTCACCTCTCCTCTCTATCTTTCACCACATCCAAAGCCATTTATCGCTGACGCCAGTGCCAAGGTGTCATTCAAATACGTCAGCAGTCACAAAGGCTACAGCTCCTCAGTCTTCTTCATGTACGCGGAGACGTAGCTTGAGGGCGTTACCCATCACTCACTCCCTGTACTGTAGCATAACTGTAATCAACACATCAACGCAGGAAGCCGTCATCGGACCATCTGCACGTACTACAGGCTAAATGGAGGCAAATTTATGGCAAAATTTCAACCATCAAAACAACATTATTATACATTTATACATTTTTCATACATTATACATTTTTCTTGTCAATTTAAAATATAAAATAAAAATATTGTACTTTGTCGGAGTAGTACAGAAATATTAGGGGTGTGAATCTTTGAGTCCCTGGCGATTCAAGTCGATTTCGATTATTGGGGTTGCGATTCGATTTAAAACGATTCTCGATTCTAAAACAATTTTCAATTCTAAAACAATTCTCGATTCTAAATAAATTCTGATTTCTGATTCAATTCTGATACCTGAGGAAATAAAGGCAGTACTTTACCTTTCTACTTCTAATGTAGCTACTTCACATCAGAGAACCACTCATCAATTCACACAAACGTTTATATACCAGCGTACGCAGACAGTCCAAGAGTCCAAAATGGGTTAAGTGTCTTGCCTAAGGACACAACAACAGTACGCACCCGTGGGAGCGGGGATCAAGCCGACGACCTTCGGATCAGACACAAACTGAGCT
The DNA here is from genome assembly GCA_000787095.1 of Periophthalmodon schlosseri. Lineage (NCBI taxonomy): Eukaryota > Metazoa > Chordata > Actinopteri > Gobiiformes > Gobiidae > Periophthalmodon > Periophthalmodon schlosseri. The sequence continues at coordinate 56,847 of KN473904.1, forward strand.
ATTGCTGCCCCCCAAGTGTGATTAAAGTTTTACACAAACTCAACCAAATCTAATCTAGCATGGTTAACCAGACACCTTAAGATAATGTTTGTCACCCAATGAGGGAATTTCAATGTTGCAACAATAAAGTACAAGACCAGTAGTACAATAAAAACTATTTAAAGCATGTCCAGGCCTGTCGACAGAAATTTGGGGGCCCGGGTCAAGAAACTTCACATGGGCCCCCCTCTAATATAAATGAATGGGAAGTGGGTCCAGTTCTGGGCCCCTAAGACCTTGGGACCTGGGACAATAGACCCCTTGTCCCCACCTTGTCAACTCCCCTGTATATGTACCTCAAGTTGTTTGGACTAACCTGCCTTTACGAAACATCAGACAACCATTCTGAACACAACAGTTACTCTCGGACATGGAGAGCAGCTCTGCACAATCGGCTAATATGCAATGAGGCTAATTTAGGCTCATAATTTGAAAATCAATAGCATTAAGGGTAGTAATAACTAGCATTACTTGCACTTGTAATCCATCTATTGTGATAGGCTCTGTGCTATCGGCCTCCTCCGTCCTCCTCATGCCACTTATAATTGTACGCCGGATAATTATTCCATTTAATCCTTTGTGTAATTCCCGTTTTCCCTGTCCGACCCTGGTGAACACGGTGACATTAAACCCACCATTATTACAATGTGAAGTGAAAGGTTAGCGCGCTTAGGTAAATGATGGGGACAGGGCAGAACGAGCACACAGAGGACAGTCACACAGAAGCAAATGCGCAACCTCTCATCTCCGAAGGCCAATTGCTAGAGCAGACTGTTTGAATGACTGTGTTTTGTTATAGTAACAATACAGAGAGGATATTTGGAGAGGGAAAATCTATATACTAAAGAAGCACTATAGCTTTTCTAGTGGCCTGGTATGTTCCACAGTATGGCATTATACTTAACTCTCCATGGAAACAAGCAGGTAGCACAGCCCGTGCCAAGATAAAGGTCAACCCGTGCCAAGATACAAGTTAGAAGTGGAAAGGTGACCCCACTCACTGCATTTTTTAAGGTATTTGTTTAGCAGTTGAATAAATGCAAGATAATTCAATTCAATTCTAGTTTATTTCTATATCACATTTAAAACAACTTCAGCTGACCAAAGTGCTTCACATAAATGTCAACCAAAAACAAATATACAGGCAACACGATACATAGGAAAAGTACAATAAAACACCAAGAGGCAAAAAATGGCCCCCTCTAATATTAATCAATAGGCATAGGTTCCAATTCTGGGCCCCTAAGACCCTGGGGTCCGGGACAACAGACCCCTTTGCTCCCCCCCGTCGACTCCACTGTTAAGTAGGCTATATAAAGCTGGGTACATTTTAATATAGCTACTTACTTACTAAATAAACTAACATAGCAGATGAATTTGTTATAAAACTAATTGTATCCTCTCAAAGACATGTAAAAGTGCTAACATTTACACTAACATTTATTTTCTGCATCGTGAAGGTAATTTAAGCACTACATGTGTATGGAGAAAGTTTTGGGATTTAAAACATGGAGGAGCTTTATGGATTACCACAAGAGGACATGTACCAACAGGAGCAGTCGGGGAGACAGATTCAGGATAAGTGGGCATGACCACAAAAGTTAAACGAAAAACTCAGTTAATGGCACTTGTACGTCTCCTTAGAGATGTTATTACTTTGCATAAAATGTTCCACAGCACTGCTTATCTATCTTGCAGTTATCCAATTACAGGTGTGGCCCTATTGTGGAACACTCCAAGCAAACCAATAACATCTCCATGGAGACAAGCAGGTGGCCGATCCCTTCAAATGAAAAGTTGCATAACAGTGTGAAAATTGTATTGATGTGAAGCAAAAAGCTATTTTCATCAATGCCAATGTGTCAGCGTAGATCACTTTGTGGACATAACTTGTGCTGATAGACGCGAGGCTCTTTTAAATCGTTTTTTAAGCAGACGGAGAAACACAAATAGATACTAAAATAAGCCTTGTGTTTGAACCGGGGAGGTGTTGAACCGGAGCTGGCACTGCCCACTGGCTCCTGTACCCTGAGGTCAGATACAGACTCAGGGATGAGGAGCAGGAGAGGACAGACCTTCAGCTGTCACACACGCTGGACATACGCTGAATACAGAATACAAGATTGAATAAGACAGAAAAGTAGGCATTCAAAGGAGTATTGAATATAAATGTTCGTTTAATATCTGTGAAATCTTGAGAGGTACTTTTTTTCAAGCAGTTTTTTATGAAATTGCTTTCTCCGTTGAACTCAAATGCTCTGCTTGTCACATAGATATAGCAATACCCTGTGAGAAAGAGCCTTACTATTATTTCATCATCATTTTAGTAGCAATAGAACTTTGCAGGTCACATTTTATATACATACAAGAGACGTAAAATATATGAACACAGACTGTATAAAGAAGTGGACTAAGTGAGTGTGACGTCACCCATAGTGTTCGGATCAAGTCAAATGAAGCTCATCGAGGCTAGAGCAGTTATAGGGGCGAATTTGGAGCAGAGTTCCGCATTTGGAATTCTGACCGCGAGAATCATAGCAACCAAAGAGCCAATCTGGAGCGAGGCAAGAAAGGAACGCCCCTTCCCGCCCACACCGCTGGTCTAGCAGTGCTGTCAGTCAAACCTGTTGCTAGCGGGTGTGACCTTGGGGAAAGAAGGCGCCGGATTTGTCTGTAATCAATGTTCATATCTTGAGTTACGGGCACAATAATCCACAGTTTTCTAATGTGAAGTGAATTGGAGCCAGAGTCGATGGAGCCGGAAGCGCGCCCATGATCACTTCCTGTTTGGAACGCGGCGGCTAGCGGGTTAGCTACGTCCATTTATATATACAGTCTATGCACATATCACTTTCATAGCACAATCAATGTAGAATAAGAGAAATAAATACATTACACATTCTCACGCCACACATTAGACTGTCAGCAGATCAAATGAGTTTGAGTCAGTGCATTAGTTTTACTGTATGAACACATGCAGTACAATTCTGTTTATATGAAATATGTCAGCTCTGTTTCTGAAAACAAGGGTAAAAAGGACAACAAGGTCATAATCGTTTGCAGACAGATCTGAGCTCATTACATTTGCTATCACTGAACACAGAACGTCTGCGTGAGGCGTCATTACTAACAGACATCGCGCGCTTGTAATGACTTTCACTTAACCTTAATGTCCCCAAATAAACAACCAGAGTCTAAATGTAAAAATGCATTTCTTAAACATGACACAATGTGATAAGTGGGTTGTAGAAATGTATTGCGGTTTGAGCGTGATGTGGGGAATGGACTGTCGCTCAATATGGTAAATGGTCACATTTTTATACAGCGCTTTTCCACCTTCAAGTCACTCAAAGCGCTTTACATCAAGGAACCGCACACCCATTCACACACACATTCACACACCAGTGCACGCAGACACTGGGAGCGCGGTGGGTTAAGTGTTTTGCCCAAGGACACAACAACAGCATTCATCTGCGGGAGCTGGAATCGCACCGCCAACCTGTGGGTCAGTGGATCTGAACGCTCTACCGATTGTGTTTATATCAAGAACGGGATTTGAACCGCCAACCTTCAGATCACTGGATAAACACTCGCTACTGTTGCTACTGTTATATATACTGTCAATATAAAGCTCATTTTGATTGGTTGAATAACTCTTAGTACAGTTTCATTTTTAGTTTTGCATTAGTTCAAAGGTCACACATGTTCTAGAGTAGTGAGCAAACCTGTCCATTTTCTCTATGTGTCGCTTTTTTCTTTTGCCGTTCTAATATAAGCAAAAGGACATATATTATGCAAAATTGACTTTTCAAAGCTTTTAATCAAGTTATAACATTGTTCCATTACTAAAAACGTACCTGCAGTTGCATTTTGTGTATCCACTGAAAATGTCTTTGCCTCTAAGCCTCAGATAATACCCAGTTTGAATTTTCCCAGGATTGTTGCATCACAGGGAGTCCATAAAACATTTCTGCTGTCAAACTGCTTTCATCGCAACTGTGGGGTATGTTTGTTATTAGGCAAGGCAAGTTTATTTGTATAGCGCAATGGTACATAAAGTAATTCAAAGGGCTTTACAGAATAAGAAAGACATTAAAATCACAATACAAACAAATCTAAACATAAATAATCATGATAAAATTATTATAGACATTCAAAGAGAAGTGTGCAGAATAAAAACCTTTCAGTCATATGCACAGCTAAACAGAACCGTTTGGAGCCTGGATTTAAACATTGTCAAAGTAGAGGCCTGTCTCACATCTTCAGGAAGACTGTTCCAGGTTTTAGCTGCATAAAACTGAAACGCCGATTCCCCAGGTTTAGTCCTGACTCTGGGCACCAGCAGGAGGCCGGTCCCTGAAGTCCTCAGAGTGTGAGATGGTTCATATGGCACTAACATGTCGGTGATGTGTTTTGGTGCTAGGCCATGGAGAGACTTACACAAACACATTAAAATAGCTCCTTTCTACCTCCAGTGGGCACTCAAGGCGCTTCACCCACACATTCATACACCAATTTACGCAGATGCTGTGGATTTTTATAGGGTCAAGAGCAGGGCTACTAACTGCTTTATACAAGAATCAAAAATATGCTCGAATGTACAGAAACTATAGACCATTGGAGAACCACTGAATGAAGTTTTCCAGATATACTACTTATAGCTTTTTATAAAAAGATATCTTTCTTGGGTTTTGAATTGATTTTTAAACATGTGCTTGTCCTTGTCCTTAACTAAGCAGAAAATTGCACATTTTAATACACTTTTGGCAGCAGTACTTGTAGTTGAGTTCATTTTTGTATTTTATATTGGTATAACTCTTCAGGTCCACTACCATAGCCGCTCTGTGTACTTAATGACTGAACAGCAGTGATGAGGAGAGGTGATGGGCTGGTGATTAACCGCAGAACAGGAGCTGAAATGGCAGCAGCTAATGAGGCTCCCAGGGACCGGAGGGTTGGTGTCTGTTGTTGCTTTGTAAACAACATGCTGACTCCAGCAATGACACTGTCTTTCCCTGTCCTGCCACTGTCACCCAACACATTCAGACCAGGCTTACAGCTATTATAACAGCCGGAGGAGTCAGAGGAGCTTGTAAGTTGTGTTTATTAATTTTAATATTACTGGCTCAACCATAGACTGTGGACTAAAGGAGTGTGACGTCACCCACAGCATTTGGCTTCAGTCAAATAAAGCTCATCGAGGCTAACAATTTAAGGGGTGAATTTGAAGTAGAGTTCCATTTTTGGAATATTTTGGACCGCGAGTATCATAGCAACCAATGAGCCAACCTGGAACAAGGCTGTTGAAGGTAACACCCGCGCCGCTGGTTTAGCAATGAAAGGGCGCTTAGCAACACTGTCAGTCAAACTTGTTGCTAACGCTAGCGGGAGCGACCTCGGGGAAAGAAGGCGCCTGATTTGTCTATTATTAATGTTCATATCTTGATTTACGGACAGAATAGCGGAATAAAAATACCAGGAACATGTAAATACGAACATTTAAAGACCAAAATGACGAGCCTGACAGCAGCAGTTACAGAGTGAAGGGTGACAGTGTTACGGCCCTAGGCCTTAAGTTCTTTTGTGTTCATGTGTTTATTATGTTTTGTGTGTGTGTGTGTGTGTGTCCCTGAATCTGTCCCCTTTCACCCCTGAAATCCTGGCTGGGTGAGCCCTTGCAGCTGATTGGAGGATGGTTTCCCACCTGGCCAATCCTGTGCCTCATCTGCAGCCCTCCCCCTTATTTAAGGAGATTCAGAGCACCTGTTTGGGGCTGCTGGCCTGTGTGTGGCCAGTCTGCCATTCGTATGTGTCTCTTTTGTTACGTCACTAATGAGAGTGATTTTTGAAGTTAAGACACTCGACTGTCAGTACTGACTCTGTGTTTGTTTGTCTAGATTTTGTTATGTTATTGTAAAACTTGTGTTGTAGTAATCTTTACCTTTTGTTACTCTTTTGTTAAAACCTTGCAAGGAACCTTCTGTTAGACCCCTTTTGTTTTGTTAACCCCTTTACATCCCTGTTCATTAAATTACTCTTTACTTTACCATTTTTCCATCTTGTTTTGTTACTTCCCCTTTCCCTAGCTGAGCTGGGTCGTAACAGACAGTTTTTCAATAGAAAGTGAATTGGAGCCAGAGTCAATGGAATCACTTCCTATTTGGAACCTGGCGAATATCAGGTTAGCTATGTCTATATATAGTCTATGGGCTCAACATTACCCCCCTCGTTCTAACCATAACTGAAGTAACCATACTTATTATACGTATTATTCCCAAAATATCAGTAATATCACTTTTCTTTCAGAGGTGCAGCGTGTGTATAATTTTCAAAACGATAAAGATCTCATTATCTTGTACATTTTTCTAGCCTGTACCAGACTTTTTTTGTTTTGCAAAAATGTGTCTTGGCCCAGTACGGATATATTGCATAAACAGCTCTTAACGTCTAAATAAGTCCACTGTGTACTGTCTGCATATCATTATAAAGCATTTTCTTGTCCGAGAATCAGGAGATGTGCGGTTAGTATGCTAGTTGTTGTTAGCATTACATGTGAAAAGCACGTATAAACTCATTGCTCTGAATAATTAGGATGCTCGGGATGCATATGGTAAGTGAGGAATAACTTTGGACCACCGCAAACCATTGAATGAACTAGTTCTGTTTTTCAGGTTTTCATGGGTACCGCGCCTTTAATAATCACTTATTATATCTTACACAATTTAATATTACCACAAAACAGTAACAGATGCTAGAACTGAAAGAGGAGACAGAAGCTTCACCTCAAACATTTTATTCAAACCATGGAAATGTCATGTTTTTAACAGCAATAATAATTTTCAGAATCTAACAAAGAATCTTACATTGTTGTTCCTTGATAATGACCTGTTCACATTCAAAAACTACTTCATCAAAACTCAATTCCGAAATAGCTACTCTTGTGCTTCTCCCAAAATGTCAGTAATGTCTCTTTTCAGTGCCTTTGTTTAGTATTCCAGCTTCACTATTATTCTATTAAATCCCGTTGTGCTTAACATATTCTCCTTCAGACACAAGCCACATTCTCTGCACAGATCCCTGCCTTTGCATTAAGCCACTGGGAGGTTTGGGAGTTTGTCTTTTCAATGCAGCTTCACCGTGTGTTTGTTGACGGACATCTGAAGGTATCTGCAATGGCCTATTGATCCGCCCAAAGGCCCAGGAACAGATTTATACTTTGATTTCCTGAGTAAACACAGATTGTTTGGATAGGGATGTAAACCAAAGCCAGGCCTGTTGACTCCATTTGTCATATATATTCTGTGCTCAATAACTCAATAAAGTGATACAGACATCAGCTGCAGAGGAGAGACTTAGAGCGTCTCACAACAGAACTGCTCGGAAAAACGAAACGATACGTCGAGTAATCCACAACACGTATGTATGCCCACCATAGACTGTATAAAGAAGTGGACTAAGTGAGTGTGATGTCACCCATAGCGTTCGGCTCCAGGCAAAATGAAGCTCATCGAGGCTAGAGCAGTTACAGGGGCGAATTTTGAGCCGAGTTCCATATTTGGAATTCCGACTGAGAGTATCATAGCAACCAAAGAGCCAATATGAGACAGGCTGTGGAAGGGAACGCCCCTTCCCGCCTTCATCGCTGGTTTAGCACAGAGTGGGCGCTTAGCAACGCTGTCAATCAAACCTGTTGCTAACGCTAGCGGGGGCAATCTCGGTGAAAGAAGGAGCCTGATTTATTTCTTATTCATGTTCATACCTTGATTTACGGACACAGTAATGAAATAAAAACACCAGGATCACGTAGAGCGGGTTAATAACTTTTTACTCTCACACACATGGAATACTGCCCCGAAGAAGTCAGGCTGCAGATGGCGCTGTCGTCCTGCCTCCACCGGTGGGAAGATAGCTCCAAAACCTGTTTAAATCAGCTGACAGGACACACCACAGCGACATTACGTAACTAATCTGAGGAAGAGCGCTAGTGAGCAGTCGAAGGTATGAAAACAAACTAAACGTTGGTCTGAAATAAAATGTGTTCTATATTATTTAATCCACAGAGGACACACAGGAGACGGGACGTGATGAGGATCTGTCAGGTGCATAATTTTAGCCCCACCCAACAAAATTTTAGGCGCCCAAATCGATCGCACTCTGGAGCCCTGCCTATAATTTACTTCATCTTCAACCAAATGTCATTTTTACACTTTTGACATTCACCGTGTTTTATGAGCTGAATCTCTAATCAGTGACATTTCACAGATTCCACTATGTTTAATGCTACAACACATTTCTTTATAATCTGTAATAAGAACAATACGAAGCCTCATATGTTACCATGGCGATCCGTTTGCTGTTAGCTTTATTCTTTGAGCGTGACACAAAGACTTAACCAATCACGGCTCTGGTGATTATGCAGGCATGACAGCCCATCACACTTATGTCTCACTGATCTCCCAGAAGAGACAGATAGAGGCATCCAAGATTAATACACTGACGAACTAGCAAATGTTAGCTTCTCATTAGCTCATAAATATGCATCCACAAACACAACAGGAGGCTAGTAACAGCTAGTTCTAAGGCCTTAATGCGCATTACAGTTAGCGAAAGAAGCTACTTAAACGCTATAATTCTCCCGAGTCCCATCATAAATAAAAGCTTACATGTAGCTTATGGAGATAAATGGGAGCACGAGGGTAAAGGCTGGAGCTGTGGCATTCAGTCAAGCTTAGGAAATGTGAAAACTTGGTACTGTGATAGGTCAGAGTGGTACTGTATGCCCCTAATGTGATGCTCTGTTCTTTCACTCTAAGAGAGAGAAAATGGTTAAATGGTAAAAAAGTAAAAGGTTTGCAATAAATAGTTATTTAAATAAGCCTTAAAAACAATATAAATATAGTTTGCTAAAATGTGTATTACATTTTATTTCTCTGTAAAATTCCTGTTACTTTATTCAAGGGAAGGTAATCATATTATCAGCAATCGGCTACTAAGCCTGTGATCTTTTGTTTTAGCGACTGGTAATGCCTTCACCCGCCACTTGGGGGATTTCGCGCTGTTTCTCCTCATTGCATTAAAACCTGCATGAGGAAAACAACTACAAATCACTCTCGTGACTGTTATTCATATTTTCAGGAGTGCAATATTACCCATTTCCAAGGGTACAACAGTACCAACTATTACTGATTCTACTACTACTACTACTACTCTATCAATAGTAACGATGGTCATAGTAGTTGAAGAGTTTAAGGTTTAGGTTCAGTAGCGTGCGGTGACTTTTATGGTTAGGCAAGCATCAATATTTAGTCTATAACAATTTAATAACGTCACTTTTTATACAAACTACATTGCAAATTAGTATATTTATTTTTACTGACATATTAAATGCGTATACTGAGCTATTTTGAATTCAAATTAAAGAAGCCCAGACCTACAGTTTATTCATATTCGTATATATTGAACTGTATTTGACTCCCTGTTGGTACAAACTGGGCTATTTTGTTTGTTCACAGATTTGTCCAACTCCTACACCTCATTTATGCAGCTGAGCCTTCAGTGCTATTGTTATCTATGGAATTATCATTATGCATCTGGAACCATATGTGTGACATATGGCAGCTCTACAGATGTGTAATGCACTTACTACACAACATCTACATTCAACAAGAGATACTAACCACAGCAACAGTGCACTGGTCAGATATGTGATAGGTGTTCTTATAATACAGCCTCATGTGTCACAAACGTCCACAGCCTCGTGTTAGAACAGCGAGGTCGCACTCACCTCGCAGATGCAAATCAAAACCACGTCTTTCCTGAAGAAACGTCCTGTACTTCTCTGAGACGGAGCAGGTCCAGAGCAGTCACACGTTCCTCCACACACGTGTAAGAGTCTTGTTATTCCTTTAACGCTGTCGCTCCTTCATAAACACAAGGTTCTCCTCTCCACCCGCTGTCACTCCACTGCTCCGTCCGAATCCTCCGTTTCACACAAACTAGCTCATGTTTGATTAAATGACTGTCTGTAACATCTAATCATTAGAAACATGAAACTAAAAGTGAGTTATTTCAGTCATTTGGGTTAAAAGTTGGCGCTGCTGTTGTCGTCTCCTGCTGCACATGCGCATTTACTAGAAATCTCCTCAGATCTCCAGTTCCTCCAGATTCCTCCATGGGGTTTATTCAGCATAACTATTGTGCCTTTTACCCATTGTACATGTTTTGGGTTGATGGGGGAAGCTGGAATCACTGAAGCAAAACCACTCAGGCATGGGATTAACATGTGGAGTAAATGAATAAGGTCCAACACTGTAAAGCATCTGGAAAAGCACCATATAAGACTGATGCATTATACTAGCGCATGCTGATGTTGTGTCCTTGGGCAAGACACCCACAGGAATATGGTGTTTCTGTCAACCCGGGTGTGTCAGAATGTATAGTTTTAACGATCCTTACACCCATGGCAGGTTTTTCCTTGTGAAATCAAAGCTAGGCCAATGCAGTGCCATTAAGTCCCATTACACCAAGGCCAATTACTCACTATGATGATGAATGGACCCACGGAATAACAATAACTTACAGTTGGTACGTAGGGAAGCGCATGCATTATTAATAGCGCTACTCATCAAGGCTGTGAGAAAGAGATACAGAAGGTTTGCATTTGGGCTTTTGGCTAAAAATATTTATTTCTCTCCAACACGTGACAGAGCAGGTGGGCAGGCGCGCACAAAGGCCGTAAATCAACACCTACATATAGGATCAATCATCAGAGCGCTCTCACTCTATTTATCCAGCCGTACGGGAGCCCATATATTCTGCGGCCTGACACCGGGTTATTAGTTACAGTTTCTCATCCAGTTATCAGATGATGACTCCCACACTGAAGTTTGCTTATTTATTGCACAAGAGCAGCAGCGACGTCGAAGAAAAAAAAAAAAAAGTTTTGCAGAAAAAACCAAAACAAAACAAAAACTAAAAACTTCAACATTAAGGTATCAAGTGACAGAAATATTGTATTAATGCTACAATAATAGTTTAATAATAAAAGACATGTTTTTTGCAGACTTTGCTACGTTACATGGATGTACACGGATTTATCCAAGCAGGTAATGTCTCCCTACATCAGTCCAAATTCCATATCCAAGACCTACCCTTGTATTTCTATATGTGTGTAAAATTATGTATTTATTTATCTTATTTTAGTGCCATTTATCAGCGTGTAAATATTACTATATGATCTTCCATAGATTTACTCAAATACAGTTACATTTACATTAGAGACTGAGCAATATTGTTTTTTCATGGCCGATGCCGATTGTTTAGAATCCAGGTAAACCGATTGCTGATAAGCTCTGCTGATATTTTTTGGGCCGATATGTAGGGCCTATTTTTTTCCCCCCAAATTTTCCCCAAACTTTTCCCCAAAATTCCCCCAAACTCATCCACAACCACAACCATCTTCGGACTAAAGTGTTCAAATTACGCTTTATACACATATTATTTAAGCATATTTAGGCAGCTGGTTGAGTCAAACAAAATATCGGCCACTGCTGGAGATTTAAGGCCGATAGCTGATAGGCTAAAAAGTGCAAATATCGGCCCGATATATACGTCTATCTCTAATTTACATGAAACTAAGCTAAGCACAGAGCTCTCACTATAGGACAGACAAATGCCACACAGTGACAAGCATCCATTAAAATACATGCGTGTAGAGATATTTGAATGTTTTGGAAATGTAAATGTAGATAATGCAGTAGCCAAAATGTGTATTTTATCATATATTTTTATTTTTGTACTGTGAAATACTGTGTAATGGTTTATGCAGGTTCCTGAGAAAGCTCAAGACCAACTTTATGCGTGTACCTTAATCTGCCTTTCCATGTTTATGCTGCATGTGTTCAAAAGCATGGTTTAAAATGTCCTGACCCTCCTGCTGTACAGATCAGATATGAGTGGGACCCGGAGCCGTTCGACTGCTTTGTTTTGCCGCTGCCCGACAGTGAGAGATGTGTCCGTAATGAGGTGGCGACTGAAAAACTGCGTAATGGGAACCCAAACTGTGGGGAGAGCCATTCATCTTCGTGAGGCTGAGAGCAGAGCGTGGACCTGGTCTGCTCACTGTAACAGGAAGTGAAACATCTCCTGACTTCTTCCAGGCGTGTCCAGACTTCGGCGTTCTGATTTCCCTGTGGAGATATCTCATCGCATCATCGCAGCCTTCCTGTGTATGAAGCCACGGTGAGGAAGAGAATTGATCTGGGTCAGGTCAGTGATCATAAAACATCTGAATGCCCATGAAGACATATATATACGCCATGTTTCAGAAAATGTTCGGCCCAAGCCAAAGTAAACCTGGGTTTGTTGTACATACGTGAGGAATGTTCTCTTGTGGCACATTCATTGCTGCTCATGGATTTCGAGCTGTTTGTCTGTCGTCTCGGTGCTGGTGATGAACTGGAAGACCATTTCCTTTGAAACATGTCAGCATTATTGCCCATTTATTTCTTTCAATGATGCACAGCTCCTTGACACAAATATCTAAAATAATTAGTCTAAGCTGAATAACATAACAGAGACACTACAGCGAACTGGCTTGTGCTTTCAGGAGAGCCAAAGAGATGGCCACAATATGAGTTCTTTCCAGGTACTCAGACTTTGTACATGCATGTGGTCATTAAATTAGAAAAAAATGTCTGCGCTACCACCTATTTGACAAAAGGCAAAACAAAATAAGTGAAAAAACTTTAATGCCGTTAATATGATTGACTGAGATTCAGGAGTAGGACCACACCTCAACCTCCTCTTGCTCCTCTCCAGCGAACCACAGCTCACCTCAACCACACCTTTAATTACCCAGAAGCCCCATCTATACAAGCCTATCCCAGCAACAACTTCTGTCTCCGCTCTCTCGACTATCCCTCCCACCTCGTGTCTCTTGTTCATCTTCCAACACGAAGACCTCAGCATCTACAGAGAGGAAGGGAGGTCCTGAATGGGCTGGGCTAACCTCCTGACACAGAGCCCCCGTCCGGAGTCTCTACACAGCCTCCACATCTATTCATATCATCAGTAAATATCTTTATGTATACCATTGCTGTGGCGTGGTCCTTGCTAGCGAATTTAACTTCCCAATAAGTTTCAGAATCTCTTTTACACTGGAGTCGTGCCCCAGAGAGAACAATATTCTATTTTTAGGAGTACATTTAAGTACCTTTGCCACTAAATCACCACAGTTTGTGTCTTCAACAAATTTGTTATTCTAGAAATATGAGCTTTGCATAAATTGAACAATGGATTACTGGTTATGTAACTGCTATTTCTCTTGATTTTGGTTCAGTAAACTAATGAGATTATAGTTAAAATCTTATTATATCGTATTATATCTCACGCCAGTTGCACCATTCAGATGCCAGTGTTCAGTCTCAGCCCGTAGATTTGAAGTTCTCACCTCTTCACGGACAGCAGTAACACCCTTGACCTCTAAAAGTTGGGCCACGGCGTCTCTTTCTCTGGAGGTTAGCATTCATCTCCACGCTCTGCACCCTTATAATCAGGACACTGACCCAAAAGACCTTTGATAGCCCGAAATAGAAGCCATCTAATACTCCAAACAAAACAGCCAAGAAAACAATAGCCCCGAACACAGCGCCTCTGCCAGCGGGGTGACAGTGCATGGGACGATGTGATTGATGAGGGGAGAAAGGACTACCCCCCCTCCGTTGTCATGGGAGCCCGTAAGAGTACGAGAGCCGTAGAGGTGCGGCAGCGTAGCCTCCACTATCACAATGGCATGTTTTATTTACTCCTTAGACACGTCTCATTACACCCGGAGCGCTCCGACGAGCCGCTCCGGTACACAGGTGAGACACTGTGTGCGTAATGTGTGCAAACATAAGGGTCAGAGAACAGCGATGACTAAGATGAGGCTATAGGAGAAAGAATGGAGGTAAGGCTTCGCCATTAGGCAGGCTTGTAGGAGAATTTTTATGTTTTACGAAATTCTTAACGGTGCATTGTGTAACTTTTGTTTTACGAGATGTTTTATGCTTTATTTATTTTCTGTGTATCTTTATTTATACAGGGAGACCCGATGAGAGCACTTAGACTCTTCTTCATGGGTTTCCTGTTCAAATACAGAAAAAATAAAATCCAAAAAACAAACCAAAAATAAGTATATAAGTCCATTTAAAACATTAAAAACAGGTGCAGGTGTGAGTATAAAAGTTCGCTACCAGATTATTAAATTGCATTTGTGGCACCAAAGTATCCAATTTTGCTTGTCCTTGAAATATATTCCATTTTTGTGCAGCAAAACAGCCAAAAGCCCCTTTTCCCCCATCTCAGTTGTGGTGCGGCCAGGCCTTAGCCTTATACAATCATGAGATCATGTATTAAATGTTAAATGCTTAGCCTGGAATGTTCCACTGTATGACATTCAACATCCAAATCTATCTTGTATTTATTACATTTCAAGTGTTTACATTGCTCAAAAATACCTTGAAAAACACATTTACATGGTCCTGCCTCTCCAACTTGGCCTGGTGGCATAACCTGCTTAACTCGATGGAGATGACTTAGTCTGAGGCAAAACAGCATTCAGTTTGATTCATTTCTATTCATATAGCACATTTAAAATACAACTTAAGCTGCCCAAAGTGCTTCACACAACGTCAACATAACAATAACATCTTCATGGAGACAAACACGTGCTGGAGCCTCCATATGAAAAGTTACATATTGCATCTTTGATATTTATGGTTCTAACCTTTATCGGTATAAGTACCAGCAATAAGCAATAGTTAACAAAGAACAGGGTTAAACCATAAGGGGCCTTTAAATTAGCGACTGTGCTAAAACCTTTGCTTGTTTTGTGGGTGGGGGGCTTTCATCAATTAACTTTAAGCATTTTAATCTTTACTTCTGGCCTCATACAAACTGCAGTTGTGTTCCTGAGCAATACATTATATTTAGCATGCCTGTACGATCTTTCTGCTAAGAACAGCAGATTGATATCCATTTACACGTGTAGCTGTGGCGTGTTCACACTCATCAGGACATTCGTCTGGAGTTATTGTTCCACTTACTCCACTCTGTTCATATTTTCTTGCCTCAGTTTGGAGTAATTTTCTCATCATCCCTGAACATTTCTTTCCATTGTATAATGCTCCTGTCGCTAAGGCTCGGCGCTATGTTTGTTACTGCCGTTGTCAAATGAGATTCAATTTCCCCTCTTAGCGTTTACCACTAATTATAAACACCACAACAGATGGGAGGTAATTCTTTTACGGAAACGATTCAGCCAGGCCAATGCACTGTGGCTACATCGTATTCTACTGTTCACTGAGCCACTGGTGACGTTTTTCAAAAGAGTAATTGCTTGGTTTTTATTTTTGTGGAGGACTTTGGCAAAGTAAAGTTAGAATAGCAAAAGTGTTGAAAACAGAGTGAGTCATGAGTGTCTATTGTCCATTGAGCACAATGTCCAGCATAAGAGAGAGGACTGCTGCCTTCTCAAAGATCCTGTATTACACAAAATTGACTCTTGTGAGCTTTAAGTCATGTTGTAATGTTGTTACCTCCTCAAAAACATACCTGGAGTTGTGTTTTGCTTCATTCACACATGTTTGAGTAATGCTTTATTATTAGTCTGCCTACATCTCCAAAGGTCAAAATGCTCTGTTCCACCTTGTGATGTCATGAAGTGGTAGTTTTCAAGTTAACAGCTCCTTTTACCTTTTGCTCAGCAGAGATTGGCAATTCCAGGGCTGAAATCATCCAAATGATTCTAGTGAAGGTGTATGGAGTTTAAAAACACAGTGGAGCACTTCCTGTATTACCACATGACATCACAAGGTGGAACGGAGTTTCTTGTGTTTGAGAGAAGAATTCAGCCTAAATATGCAGGGTTTGTGTGTTAAACATGTGTGAATGAAACAAAACACAACTCCAGGTCTGTTTGTGATGAGGAAACGACATTATAACATAGATCAGAAAATAGTGTAATATGGGCCCTTTAACAAAAATGATAAAAACCATAACAACTCTAAATTAATTCCACTTTTGAACACCAGAGGGCATTTTTTTCTGTGCAGCCATCACCCACCACTGTTCTAATTTCCTCATGCCTCCTCCCTGTGAAGTGTGCCGGGAGCTTGTACAGGTTGGTGGGGTGGTACAGATTCTGCATGTTAAACAGTAGGTCGCGGGTTCAAGCCCCAGAGGAGACACTTCATTCATTCAGTCTCTTCATGTTGATGACTGCACTTGTATAACATTTGTGACTGAAGTGGCTTCTTACAAGAGAGGAGCAGTCAGGTGCAGCAGTTGTGTAAGTTTGGATCTGCCTTTGCCATTGAAAAAAAACAAAATAAATGTGTTTCAAGCCAAAGGAAAAAATAATGGATAGTTTATGTAAGTCGGCAAACCAATGCTTCCAAATGAGTCTGGCTACAAAACCCGGCCAGTGTCAAAATTGATAAATTGTTGCTTGAAATGACAGAGAAGTAAAATAGTATGTGACTGTTATACCGTAGCGTTCTGGTGTGAGGAAACGTGCCAAATTTCTTCTGGTTGTTTATTTTCTGAACGCAAGGGCGACTGTAGGCCGTAACCCACACCAAAGCAAGAGCAAAACAACAGCAGTCTCAACTCACCAGAGCCAGTCTCCAAAACAGACCAGTAACTGACCAATAGAACCTTCACGTCAACTTGATGTCACAAAAACCAAGTGTCACAAACAAAAACAGTTTCTGATCTATGTTATAAAGTTGTTTCCTCATCACAAACAGACCTGGAGTTGTTTTGTTTCATTCACATGTTTAACACACAAACCCTGCGTATTTAGGCTGAGTTCTTCTCTCAAACAGAAAACACTGTTCCACCTTGTGATGTCATGTGGTAATACAGGAAGTGCTCCACTGTGTTTTTAAACTTCATACACCTTCACTAAAAACATTTGGACAGTTTCAGTCCTGGAATTTCCAATATCTACTGAACAAAAACTTGTAACTTGTAAACTACAGCTTCATGACATCACAAGGTGGAACAGAGCATTTTGAGCTTGGGAGATGCAGACAGTCTAATAATGCAGGATTACTCAAACGTGTGAATAAAACAAAAACACAGCTTCAGGTATGTTTTTGAGAAAGTAACAACATTCTAACATGGCTTAACGCTCACAAAAATCAATTTTGTGTAATATAGAACCTTTAAGGCTAGTTAAGGTGATCTTGTTGACGAGGAAAAAGGAAAAAAATATACATATAGTAGTTTTGGCCTTTTTGCTTTTTCAGTTCAAGGTGACTGAAGGATTTATGCCAGTACTTCCACCATTTGCGTTGTCTCATGTTGGTGTGTGTGTCCACTTATGGCCCTCAAATCTCAGCAGTGTGAGTCAGTGAGCAGCTCTTTGGCAGATGGTGTGTCCTCACTTCTAAACTGGCCTGTATTGGCTGGGGGGGGGGGCTGGGGG
>KN473904.1:74385-90899 GCA_000787095.1 Periophthalmodon schlosseri
GGGGGGGGGGCGCGGGGGGGCCACCCATCAAAACCCTGCCATATGCTCCAGTGTGGCACACAGACTGAGGCCGGGGCCGAGTGCACTTTTAAAGTCACACAGTGGCAAGATGAGGCACTCACAGGGACCCGGAGCATATGCTGGTACCACATCGTCGTCTTCACTTTATTTTATGAATTCATCAAATCTGACCCCAGGCTGCCACACACACGTTTAAAGGACAGGTGGAGCAGACTGGAACACCAAGGAGACTGGGCTATGACGAATGCCAGCGGAAGTTTGCTTCTTGGCTGCAAGTTTACAGTATGAAAACTAAGGATAGACGGACATCATTTAGACACTGTGAGGTCTCTGATTCCATGCAATTATTACGCATCTAATTTTGGATGTAACAAGTCTGAAACATGGCAACTAAAAAGTATGTTTAGATACAGTGGACTCACGTGAGGGACCTAAAGGTGCACTATGTAACTTTTCTGCTGAAAGGTCTACCACCTGCTTTGTCTCCTTGCACATATCTGTGTAATTCCTCAGTCGTCCAGGTCTGATCCATAGCAAAAGAAAAATAAAATCTGTCAACTGGACAAAACGTTGTAGGAGTGGAGACGTTTCGCTGCTCATCCAAGCCGCTTCTTCAGTTCTGGTCAGATTACTGGTGGACACTGCCTTATATCTACCTGAAGGGAGGAGCTAGCTACACTGAAACTCAAAACACCTATTGTCTAGGCTAGGTCTATTGTGCTACCCTAAGTGTGCACTGTGCCCGAGTCCTACTTAGCATAGTCATTCAAGCCACTAATGAGTGATTTCACACCTATTAGCATCCTACTGTTGTAGTCCCTACTGTTGCACATGCTATTTCTTTGAGTATAACCAGGAGACACCACCAAGCCATGTTACAAGTCAGATCTGTGGAGAAGCGATTGCACTCACAATAATGCTGTGTCAAAATCACGCCTTTGAGGGCAGACACTTGAAACACGTTGACGCTCTGCAAGTTCCGCCAAAGTGTCTCCCACAGACCTCGCATGTAAACCCGACGCACTCGATGCCGTGGTCTGAGTGCAGCAGAAGTTAATGTTTTTCAATGTAATTTTAGCAAACTATATAAATAAATGTACTCTATGGTGATCAGGTAAAATGTGTCTTTAACTACATTACAAAAACACCTCATGTCAACTTTAATCAGCCAACCGGCCCATTTCACACATGTTACAACTTCTGTTTTTAAATCTCCAAGTGGCTTTCCTGAAGAGAAGGACAGCTGTGATTCTTGACAGGCGAGACAGTAAGCGAACATGGAAGTAAAAACGGTCAAGGTAGAGCAGTGCGAGAAGAGCTAGTGGCTGCAGGTGTCAAGCCTCCTCAAATTGGTTAGCTCTCCTCGTGGTGAGCGAACACTAGCTTCCGAAAGCGTCTGGTGAGTGCTGACTATTTCATGGCAGGGGAGAACACAGCCGACATATCTGTGGAACAGCATCAAAAGAACTTGACAAATAGAATCCGAACGTTGAGACACAGCGAGCATAGCCTTTTTGACAACACACTGGATGAAATCTGCAGCCTTATCTTGCCTTAGGGGACGGTGCTTCTTCGGCCTTGACAAGTGCGCTCGGGAAGTCCTTGTGACATTTCGGGTTGGAGCTTTGACGTTAAAACCAAACTGCCACAGAAAATAATGGATCTGAGCCTCCCACTGGGGCAGATAGAAGATCTTTTAATACTCTTTATGGTATAAAACAATTACCGCTGAGCCCGGGTTAACAGCGTCCTAACCTGCACATCGACACAAGTTTTTCTCATTGTTAGTATATGGACAGGTCTCATGTGAAAGCTCGGAACCTCCAGAATTCATTCAGAGGCTGCACTAGCACTGATTCATGATTGGCTGCAGTTGCTGGAGTTTAAGTAAAGAGGATTCAGATCAGAGAGGTTTTTTTTTACAAGTTACCAATTGGATTTATTCATTGAAACAGAACCAAAACACCATATGAAAGCATCAATCACTTGTAAATCATGTTTTGTAATTAACAATAAATCAATATTTCAGTTGTTAGCTGTAGAAACTATATTTGTTTTGAACATGCTTATGCTTGTGTCTGGGGACATAGCTAAGTCGACGGTAGCTCAGTTGGTAGGGTGTTTGTCCACTGATCCGAAGGTTGGCGGTTCGAATCTTGCTCTCGATATGAACATCATTGGTAGAGAGGTCAGATCCACTGACCCTTAGGTGGTGAAATTCCAGAAGTTCTGTTCAGATTACTGATGGACACTGCCTTATATCTATCTGAAGGGAGGAGCTAGCTACGCTGAAACTCAAAACAACTATTGTTTACAGTTTCTGTTTGTAGGCTAGGTCTATTGTGTTACCTGAAGTGTGCCCTGTGCCTTAGTCCTACTTAGCGTAGTCATTCAAGCCCCTAATGAGTGATTTCACACCTATTAGCATCCTGGCTAGCCCTATTGTTCAAACATACATAAAATCCAACTAGCTTTTGAGACTGAATTGGTTAATAGGTAGTTGGTGTAAATACTAGAAAATCAAGTATTCGAAAACTTCTTCTGTAGACCAAGGTAATTCTTTAGTGGTGCTAGTGGACTGGACACATACAGAAGGCTGTATTTAGACCAGGAGGAGCAAAAGTGTCCGTCATCGTCTCGTCCTGAATGTAAACGGTGCACAGAAGTGAGCGCTCACTCTAGCATCAGTCACATTCCATTGGAGCACTCATCCGTTCAGCGCTACAGCAGCTCCACATGAGCATCTCAAAACTGACACTCACGGGGGACAGCAGGGAATCCATCACCAGGAAATGCAAGAGTCCAGGAAGTTACCAGAAGAAAGAGTCCTTCAAAGTAGGATTTTACTTTGAGTTTTAGGCTTGTTCACTTCATTATCAGATAACTTGTTTTTAAATCAAGTGTTTTAGAAATGTAATTGCGACAGTAGCTCAGTTGGTAGAGTGTTTGTCCACTGATCTGAAGGTTGGTGGTTTGAATCCCGCTCCCACAGACGAACGCTGTCGTTGTGTCTTTGGGCTAGACACTTAACCCACCTCGCCCCCAGTGTCTGCGCACACTGGCGTATGAATGTGTGTGTGTGAATGGGTGAGTGATTCCTCGATGTGAAGCATTTTGAGTGCCTTGAAGGTGTAAAAGCACGATATAAAAATTTGTAAGCAGTTAGCATTTGTGCCAGATTTGATCTTTTTTTTTTTTTTTTTACATTGTCTAAATCTTATTTCATTGCAAATTTCCAGTTGTGATAGCTGCTGAGAAACAATTTATCTGCATTTCTCAGTTTCAAACATTCACAAATCGGCAGAAATATGATTCATAAACCAAGTAATTTATAAAACATACAAGTGTGAATTCATCGTGCCACGATTACTGCAAGTTCTTAAAGTTAAAAATCTTCTGAGTGTACAGCTTGAAAGTAAATATTCTCCAAAGTGTCCAATTAACAATATTTGGATGTTACAAAGCACATAATGTCAGCAGATGCGTCCCGTTTAGCTGAAGAAGCTGTAAAAATGTGCGTCATTCCACAGATGGACCCCAGACAATTGATATGATTAATCAGAATTATAACAGCAGAAGGCAGTGATGAAAGTGTTCAGTGTATGTGCTCGAGCCTACACTGTTACCCCTCCTGTAGAACAACGTTTGGGTGGGGGGGGTTACCTCAGCCCGCTCTGGTTTGTGTCCATATACTCATATTATGTTGCCAATCTAAGCCCCCCTGGTAGTCCCACTCTGGCTAATAGAGTCTTGTTGGTTTAGAGCCAAAATCACAGTAAATAAATGATGCTGGTTTATGTTACTCAATCGCCCACAAAATCAGCCGGAGCGAAGTGAATAAATCATATGTAAATCTCTCCCTCCAGAGGAAAGTTTGAAAACCTCAGCAGCCTGTTTTGCTTCTATTGACCCAGGCGAGCCCTCGGAGTCTCTGGCCACGTGCCATGTATTACTGCTTCTCCATCAGCGCGCCGAGCCCTGCCGGGAGGTGCTTGTTGTTCACCAAAGCCTGGCAACCAATTAAAAAACAGCTGGGGTTCTGTGGAGCCATTGAAGATAAGGGCTGTACTCAGGGTTTGGCCTCCGCTAAACGGCCTGACATTATGCCCCAGGGAAAACCCACAGCTCAGAGCCATGCGCAGCTGTATAAAGGTATAGGGTTTGTAGTTAGGCTTCTATAGGAGGAATCATGCATGAGCTGTCTCTGCGTGGAAAGAGTAAATATTCACGAGCACATTTTTGCATAATAAAAACGTTTGAAGGAATATGAACGTCTGGGTTAGATTAGTGCCATGTTTTTGGGGTTTGGGTAAAAGTTATAAAAGGCAAAGTTGATGGGAAGTGGAGATTGAATAGAAGCATATTTAAATTTTGTATTAGATGGTATTTATTAAAATAATATTGCATATAAACCATCAGTGGAACAATACTATGTGGTCAGCATTTTGGGGAATAGAAACCTGAGATGGTAAATGTAATAATAATGAATAATAATGGTTGAAGCCCCTCAAAGCGCAACACTACAGTTACGATTCATTCAGTCCATACTAGGTGGTGGTAAGATACTACAGTAACCGCAGCTGCCCTAGGGCAAACTGACGGAAGCGAGGCTGTCAATCTGCGCCATCGGCCCCTCCGACCACCACCACTTACGCACACACCACATTCATACATACTGAACTGTTTTAAAAGCCCTTCTGGGGACTGGTGTTGCGAAATAAAACACTCGGCAATGCGGATGAAGTGTCTTGCCTAAGGACACGACGACAGAACTTGGTCCGAGCGGGAATCAATCCTCCGACCTTCGGGTTAGGGGAGGCCACTGCTCTAACCACTGAGCCACTGTCGCCCCATGTATGTAGACATATACACTGAGCATTTATTTAGGTTTGCTAATGCTAACATTTTTATCCTTGTTAAATATCAACATCAAATTTGTATAATGGTGTTGTAATTTTTATTTGTTCAATGGGGGTCACGCAGTCCCACCATAGTCCGATAGTTATTGGAATTAGCTGAGTCACCTTCAAAACAAAAAGTTGCAAAATTGTTCAAAATACAAGCGTTTTTGACAAGAAAAACGACCTGGGAAGATTTCGGTTTCGCATCCTGCTGCACTGACTACAACATAACAGAAGTAATAGTCCATTTAACCACACAAATCCCCACAAACCAGAATATGGCTTTGATTTAGAGTCCCACAGGAAAAGGAACTGGACAATTATTGGTGCTGAGAGCCAAAGTGCAGGAGATGGGTAAATGTGTTTCTGTTTTCTATTCCATACAATTTAATAACATCCACCTACACCACTGTTTACTGCTCATGTGTATTCTATCAGAACATGAAGCGAACAACGTCTCCGGTAATGGGAGCGGGAGGGTTTCGTTGTTACGTGGACTACACTCCGTTTGGGGCAGTGAGGGATGCTTGTGCAGACTGGGTTGGACAGGGCTCCGGGTGGAGGGATGCGGGTAGCGGCTGGCTCAGCACTCTGCACCGCTGATTTCATTAGAGCTCCACATTAATGATGATTGTGTCTCTCAGGGACATGTGCTGTTTGCATTACATCTGCACAGCCACCCCGTAGCTCCCCCAGTGCAGGCACAGACTGGGGGTTTGGACCACTCTCCATGTTTTATGTGGCTAACAATAAATAGAATGCTGATTCGTAAGGTTTTTTTTCTGGACAATGTCTGAAACTTAAAAGAACTGAACATGGATGTGACAGAAAAAGGCACGTTAGCTTCGAAGCATATTTTATTTGATTTATTTCGGGAAAATAGATGACACTGTGCAGTTACCCGAAGTGCAGCGGAAGGGTAACCAGTTCAAATCTTGTCGCGTCAGATCTTCTCAGTCTTTAACGCAGAGACTGGACTCAAAACCCACCTCTTCTCCCTGGCATTTAATAGTAGCTAAATGTGCTATATAAATAAACTTGAACTGAATTGTCCAATGGTGTAAAAATATTTCAATATAATGTACTTTACAAGCTTCTCAAAGCGCTACACTATAGTCATTACTGTAAACACTTTCCCAACTGTCATAGTAGCCACAGCTGTCACGGGGTCTGACGGCAGAAGGGAGGCCTGCCAGTCTGTGCCACTGGCCCCTCCAGCTGCCACCAAACCCTCATTTACTACATTCATTCATTCATTATTTTCAAGGACTCAGCAACGGCATGGATGCGTCTGTCAATTCGCTCTCCTTCAGGTCAGCCACTGCTGCATCATAACCGCACCTCAGGTTTGTTGTGACGATGATAAAGAGATCGGCATCATGAGAAAACACGTCCAGCCTGACAGATCCTCTCAGTCTGCAGTTTAAAGCAGACCTATTCTGCAAAGTTGACTTTTCGGAGCTTTTAACCATGTTATAGTTGTTTCTTTCTCATTTAGCCTCTAGCAGTTGTTTTTGGAGGGATTCGTTCATGTTTGAGCAATCTTTAATCCCCGTTTTCACCACCACCGGTACACGCCCACTGCTTTGTACTCACTTTGTTCTTCAGTTTTATTTTCTTAATCGGTGATACGCGCAGGATTCGGCAGTGTCGTGTAGTCATTTTGGTATAAATGAACAAAAATCCGCTACTCGCTAGTGTGATGTGCAGCTATGCATAGGAAGCGCCAACAGCTACACGGCTGTTTGTTTGAAAACCCACCTCTTCTCCCTGGCATTTAATACTAGCTACACAGGACATCTTGGCGTTTTATTGTTCTTTTCCTATGTATCGTGTTATCTGTATATTAGATTTTTTTTGTTAACTTTTATGTGAACCGCTGGTCAGCTGTCAGTTGCCGTAAATGTGCTATAGAAATAAACTTGAATTGAAATGAATTGAAAGTTCACTCCAATAACAATGTAACCATGACTCATGACATACACAAAAAAATGATGTACACGTGTTTATATCTCCACATCTTGATGAACGTAACCAGATCTCGAGTCAGTTTCCAGGATTATGTCTAGAACTGTCTGATGACACGTCTCTGCTCCGTCCCAGACACAACACAAAGCAGCGTATGTTTTATGAAGTGGTCTCATGACTTTATCTGCTCTGGATGTCTTTCCCTCTGCCTCACAGATTGGATCATTTGGGGTGGAGCCATGTGGAGTTCACAGGCTGAGACTCTGATCCCAGATAACATCTCTTCTGTCTGTCTGTGCTGTCTGCTCAGCTCACTCTTTCTCGGCCTTTTACCCTCTGCGGCTCCTTTTGGACCTTTAGCGCGAGCCATCATCAAATCTGATAAATAAGGATTTGAAGAAAGGAACAGAGGAGAAGGGACACAGCAGCTGTATTCAGTAGTGTATGTGCCATCGCTGTAATTGGCGCATTTGTATTACACAGTATTTATGGTTCTATGCCAGTGTTTACATCAGCGGAACATTGAAACTGAAGGAAAAAAGTCTCATTGAAAGGTAAATGTTGATGTCATAAAACAATATCATGCTGCACCAAACAAAATCTATTCTCACTCTTTTAAAGCAAACCTATTCTGCAAAATTGACTTTTCAGAGCTTTTAACCATGTTATAGTTGCTTCTCCTCAACATTTACTCACCCGAAGTTGTATTTGGAGTTATCTGTGCATGCTTGAGTAACCTTCAAGACGCCATATTGCCGATCAACCCTTGTGTTCACCGCCCACAGTGACTTACTTAATTCTTTCTCCAATTTTATTTTCTTAACCGGTGATACGTGCAGGATTCGGCAGTGTTGCGTAGTCATTTTGGTACAAATGAAAAAAAAAATCTAAGGAGGTCCATCGGAGGTGGTCAAGCTCCCATTTGGCACCGCAGTTTTCTAACGCAAAAGTCAGTGGCCTTGTTTCTTTTATTAAGTCGTGTTAGATGACTATTGTGATTTAAAATGCCCAAATTATAACATGATCCACGGGTGTCACAGATTATAACTATAAAGCCGACACAAGCACAATAGGTCTTCTATAAAGGTGCAGTAGTAACTTTACAGGAGGACGGTCTAACATGCTGCTTTCCTTATTATTGATGGTATCGCTGCGCCTACATGTTCCGCAGTACGACATTAAGCTATATCCATGGAGAAACAACTCTGGCCAATTTACAGGTCAGATTTGTGGAGAGCCTTCCCCGCTCCCAGAAAGAATACATGTTTTTTAGGGCATTTTTACCATTTAGACAGCTGTGAATGAATAAATGCAAAATACGTACCGTATTTTCCGGACTATAAGTCGCACTTTTTTCATAGTTTGGCCGGAGGTGTGACTTATACTCAGATGCGATTTATATGTGAAATATATGTTTTTTTCTTCATTGTTAGGCAGTTTTTGGCCGGTGCGACTTATACTCCGGTGCGACTTATGCTCCGGAAAGTAAGGTACGTTTGATGACATACTGTGGAAAAGCGATGACATCTCCATGGAGACAAGCAGAAGGCAGACCCTTCACTAAAAAGTTACATAGTGTACTTTTAATCTTGTCAGCAGTACGTTGATCCCAGTATGTGAAATTACCCTCAACCACTTTTTTCTGTCATCAGCTGCCAGTACTTCTGTTTCATTACTCATCATAATCATTTGGAGTTTAACAAAAACCTGCCCAAAACAATGAATACTGCAACTGGAATAACCAAATATAGATTTTATTATGTTTCTTGACACTCAAAAAAAAACATCACCTGCATTTGACCTCACTGCGTGCATTTGAGCTCAGTTTCTTGTGTGTCTGTGTGAGTGCGTACAAAACCCGCTCTAAAGGCCTGTCTCTCCATGATCCCGGCTCTATCTGGCGGGCTCCGAGGCGGGATCGACACCAGCCCGTCAGTCACCCGGCCGACCAACCAAAACCCCTTTATTTCCAGTGTCACCAGAACCCATTTGGAGGGGCGTAGATTTATTCAACCACTCTTATCTCCGCGGTCCAGTCAGGAATCACATAACCAAAACCCGTGTATCCCTCCACCCTCCGGATATAGAACCCGAAAGGCAAGAAGTCCTTCATGAATATGTTCCACAAATCTGCACCACGTTCCCGATAACACGGGGGGGAAAATATCTGTACACTCCAAACAGCAGTGTATGCAATAAATAACATATATCTGTCAGGGGAAATATGGTGCCCAGCCTGGAAATAGAGTTTGAGAGCAGCGGCTGATCACTTGACTGCACTGGGGCTGAGCCGGAGCTGTGGGTCAGAGACTGTGAACCTCCATAGATTCACTTAGAATTAATGCCCACTGTGAGTAAGCTGTATGTTTAGCTGACTCAGATAAAATGGAACTTGAAGCTTATGGTGGTATATACATGGTTAGCTGAACAGTTGAATTGCAAAATTTGATATCTCCGCTATGAAAAATTGTCCAAAAGTATATATTTTTTTATCTTATTCAGGTATTATCAATGAATATGATATAGAGTGGATTTTATCAAGGAGGGATTTCATAATAATAGCAGTAAAATACATCTGAGGTGACAGCGGCTCAGTTGGTAGAGTGTTTTTCCACTGATCCAAAGGTTGGTGGTTTGAATCCCGCTCTCGACATAAACATCATTGGTTGAGTGGTCGGATCCGCTGACCCACAGGTTGGCGGTGGGTCATCAGCTCCCACAGATGAATGCTGTCGCTGTGTCCTTGGGCAAGACACTTAACCCACACTGGTGTATGAATGTGTGTGTGAATGGGTGAGTGGTTCCTTGATGTAAAGCGCTTTGAGTGACTTGAAGGTGGAAAAGCGCTATATAAACATGTGACCATTTACCATACATTCAGCTTTATACAAATAATAAACTGCAAGCCTTCGGTGACTTTTTAAAATGGTACTTATCTGTTTTTGCAAATAACTTTTCATTTGTAATTTACTTTTGCAATAATTCCAGTAAATACTGTATGTGGGTTTTTCCTGTCATAAACTTAAAAATGACTGTACTGTTTTCTTAATGCATGTTTTGAAAAATCAGCATTAATTGTAATTGTTTATTAGTGTGTGTTACATGCACAAGAAAACTGAAACCACAGGGGGCATGTGTCAGTTAATCAGACTAACACTTAGACACTTGCCTTTGTATTTTTCTTGTTGACATACTGTTCAATTCTACTCAGTTCAATTCATGTTTATTTATACAGCACATTTAGAACAACTACAGCAGACCAAAGTGCTTCAAAACAAAAAAACAAATCAGATCACACGATACGTAGGAAAAGAACAGATATCGCTGCCACAGAAAAGGCTCCGTCACCTCTGGTCTTGAGCCTGGCTTTGGGCACAGTCAGCAGGAGATGGTCAGCTGACCTCAGGGCTCTGGGTGGAGTATAGGGCTGGACTAACTCCCTCAAATAAAGAGGACCTATAGAGTGCAGACAGGACCCATAGAGTGCAGACAGGACCCATGGAGTGCAACATTTAAACAACCATAACATTTGTACTGTTCGCACAGGTGTGAACAATCCGAGACAAAGGAGGTTCGTCACACCAGATTTAGCTCTTTATGTCATTTCAACAACTGGTCAACTTCAAGAATCAGATAATGCTCAGGTTTGCAGGTGAGACATAAAACAAGAATCCGAGCCCTTTATATGTGACCGGTGGAAATTAAAATGTCTAAATATCAGAAAATTGTTCAGCTCCATAATACTGTACATATTGGCTGCTGAGCCCCTCTTTACATTTGTTCAGTGAACTTCAGCGATCTGTCACTCTCCTCTGACTGAGCCATTAACCTCACAATGACATCAGAACGACAGGCTTTTATTGGATTATATAGCACCACTGTGTAAATTATAAAGTACCAAAGAAAAGTTCAGCTGTTAAAATCACCAGTTTAGTCGACAGGTCTCAACTGTGAGGAGTTTCCATGGAGATGCTATTGGTTTGCCTGTAATATTCCATATTCCAGTATGTCATTAAATGTATCTATCTCCATGGAAGCAAATGATGTCACCAGGTGAACTTATAATAAAAATACGTGAAATTTAACAAATGCAATATATAATATGAAGAGTGCAATAGTAAAACCATGTCTCCATTTTGAAAAATTGTCCAAAAGTATTTTCTTTTTGTTACCATCTTCTACAGATATTATCAATGACAATAATGTATAGTGGATTTTATCAAAAATGGATGGAATAATGTTTTGATTTCAGTAAAATACATTTGGCCTTTGAAAACATTTCCGTACAAAGAGTACACTGCACGCACACACTACACTACGATGACTTTTTAAAACAGTTAGCGGTCCACAACCTGAAAAAAGTGACGTAGTGAGGCTTTATAGTCCTCAGTTCCTTCTTTAAAATGGTCGCCTTCTTTACAACCCAAACAGAGGGAAAAGTCTGACTAGGCATGTTTGCATTTCAACAGCCCTGAGTGAGCGTGCCACAAGCATCAGGCCAGTTAAGAGGTTAGCTCTGGCAACTCATTACTGTCAAAGCTAATGCAGAGCGATGAGGAGAGGGAGCGGGAGGTAAGCACATACTAATGAACGAACACACTGCTAAGTTCAACAATTACACAGCCACGTAAATGTAAGGATAACACTCCCCAAACCCGAGGAGCGGGAGGCGAGCCGCTCCAAACGCTCCAGGCCCGCCGCCTCCTCGTGCGAGCGCAAAGTGGATATGTAGAGCGTACGCGAGAAAAGCGGGCCAGATGCTGAGGAAATGGGTTCTTGTTCTGAAATTTGAAATCGAGAGCAGTCACAGAGCTTTCCAAATGACATGACGGAGAACTGAACTGTGGAGTGAGTAAAGCATGAAAAAGGACAAATGAATGTGGCTGGTACTTAGCGCCGGAGCGGAGACGACTTTGGGGGCTGTAGTTTACCATTATAATGTTGTTTTTTCTTCTTTTTTAACGAGACAGCTTGATGCTTTGGTTCAAGTATACACATTAGTACAAATTCGATTAGTACTCTATACACTGTTTCAGAGTAAAATGGATGTGCGTGTACGAAATGTTCTGCAGAGCCTAAAATGGCTATAATGTACACTACCAGTCAAAAGTTTGGACTCACCCTCTCATTCAATGTTTTTTTTTTTTGTTTTACTACTTTCTACATTTTATATACACACAGAAGATCAAATATATGAAGCAGGACATATTGAATTATGTAGTAAAGAAAAAAAGTTAAATAACTCTACTTTTTTATACTAACTTCAAACATATTTATTTTCACAGGTTTTAAAATGTAATTTACATAATTGTTAGCGCTATTCTCTTTAGTCTCTTGTATTGTCTAAATGTAAATGTAACAGAGGCACATTGAGTCTGGGCTGATCACATGGCAAGACTGAGAAAAAGTACTCGGTTTTGTTACTTAAGTAAAAGTACAGATACTGGAGCAAAAAAATTCTCAAGTAAAAGTATCACATGAAAAAAGTAAAGTGTTTAAAAATGTACTTACGTAAAAAGTAAAAGTATTTCGTGCAGATTTTGAGGTCTTGTATTTTGGGCATGTAGTGATTTTGATAAAAAATTGTGCTGAACAGAAACAATTAAATCGATTTTTCTAGCTGTTTTGTTTGCTCAAATTATGAACATGTTAAAATAAACCCTCAGACTTTTCAGCGGGTCTCAAACTATAATAAAAAATGCTTTTACTCTTCAGTCCAGTTGAAAAATGTAGCGGAGTAGAAAGTACAGATACCTGCTCTCAAATGTAGTGAAGTAAAAGCAAAACTATACCTACAATTTGTACACTACTTTTACTTCACTACCTCGTTTCACCACTGGATTTTAACCAGTCTTCTGCTGATGGTGTGTATGTCTACTGAATTCCATGTAAATACATGGCTTCACAGTACTAAAACACGCGATGAAATCACCAGAACAAAATGCCAGGAAGCACATCTGGCTTTGAGAGCAAAGACCAATTCAAGCTAGATGATTTTTTCACACATATTTTAAACATACACATAATTTTATACAATTACCAAGAACCTTTCCATGTGACAGGCCATTACGTTTACACTAAATTCTCTTTACCATGTACCACCACCGCACCTCTCCTGGCTCCTCTCCAACCTCCACCATCCAACTGCTGCTTGAAACCTGAAAGAAAATGACAGCACAATTACCTCTCATTGTGAAGTCCACCAGGCTGAAGGTCTGACACCCAAGACTTAAATAAATGGCACCTTAAGTTTGAAATTCAAGTCCAAGTCCGCTATATATTTAACCAAACACATCCCCTCTTCCACTCGTCGCGCTTGTCATGTCAAAGGGATTTCCAAAACCTTGGCGGGCGCGTAAGCCGTAATGGATCCCGCGTGCGTTTTCGACCTTGAGTTAGAGCAGAAAGAGTGAAACGTTCGTACCCATTTTGGAGTTGCCTCGGGGCAGGACTCAAGCGAGAGAGGCACAGGACCACCAGCGGATACACGGAGGGTTTGGCAAAGGCTGAGCTGTCGGCCAATCGAAAGTGCTTACCGCGTGATGTCATCCAGGCACCGACGCCAATGAAGAATGTGACTGAGGAATTCTACATGTCGACGTTCTAATGGTTTGGTAAGATAATAATGGGGTGGTTGGGATATATACGTTGACTGTAGACATTGTTTTCTTGGCATATTCAATGAAACTATCTACTTTATAATTTCAATATTTGTAATACTCAATATGTCTTGAGTATTTTTTTTTTTAATACATATTTTTCTATCAATTGTATTTGGTAAAAATGTAACAAAACTCTTACGCAGTTCTTCTCAGTTAGTTTGCTTTTTCCATTATCCAGATTTTTTTGACACTATCCATAACCAGCATAAAAATAACAAAAAACTGCTAACTAAACTCTCAAACCAAACTAAAGCAGTGACACACCAGGGCTAGTTTAGGTCTTGAGAAATAAAAATGTAATATCATTACCATCTTTTGATTCAATAGCCTAATATAGCACCAACAACTCAGCTAACGTGTGCCATAGAAAGCACTTTTGCAATGAAAACTGTTTTCTACCTATGTGCAGTTTAATCACTTTCTTATTATGGTGAAAGAAAAGGTTATAGGCTTTATTCACAGACTGTATAAAGAAGTGGATTAAGTGAGTGTGACGTCAACCCATAGAGTTTGACTCCAGTCAAATGAATCTCATCGAGGCTAACAGTTATAGGGGCCAATTTGGAGCCAAGTTGCATATTAGGAATGCCAACCATGAGTACCATAGCAACCAAAGAGCCAATCTGGAGCAAGGCCGTTGAAGGTAACGTCCCTTTCATTCCCGCCCGCATCACTGGTTTAGCAGGGAGCAGGTGCTTAGCAACGCTGTCAATCAAACCTGTTGATAATGCTAGCGGGAGCGGCCTCAGGGAAAGAAGACACCTGATTTGTCTGTTATTAATGTTCAGATCTTGATTTACGGACACAGTAGTGAAATAAAAACCCCGGGATCATGTAGAGCGGGTTAATATGAACATTTTAAGACCAAAATGACGATTTGACAGCAGCAGTTACAGAGAGAGGAGTGACAGTTTTTCAATGTAAAGTGAATTGGGTCGCTGGAGCCGGAAGCGTGCCCATGCTCACTTCCTATTTGGAACGTGGCGGGCTAACAGCAGCTATATCCATTTATATATATGAGATATGAGATACTTATTGGTTACACTAACAACAACTTTTGCAACTTCAAAGGCCATTTGTCAAAATCGCCCCATAGGGACATAAGGATCAGTGCTTAAAGTAGTACCTAGACACATCAAACTATACAATCTTGTACTAAACAAGATTTTAACAAAGCGTATGGAAGGATTTTTGATATCTAATTCCAAGTCTGATTTGGTCAAATTTTAACTAAAATGAAGCGAAATTTCAATTTTTAGGCACATTTGCAGTCAGATCAGGTTTACTCAAAATCTAAATAAGATCCAAAATCCCCGCTGTATATTTTTTGTATCTAATATGTCAACAAAAAAAAGCAAGAAATGTAAACCTGGCTCTTTGCATGTTTTAGTTTTGAATGTCCCCAAAATGCACAATTTTAGCCGTTTTTACACATAAAATCCCTTATTTTTATATAAAACATTGCATGATGAAAAACTTGTAATACATTTTTTCCCTTACATTTATTTAAGTAAACTACAGGAGAAGTTTCAAATTAATATCTCTAAATTAAAGATTTGTTCCTTTTCACCTGCAGTGTCTCACCTTAATTAAAAAGTTAGGAGTTCGGGTATGGCTGAATCATTAAGAATCGAGTCTCTTCATGCTGTATGAAGGATAATTAAAGTGCAGCTATTTTAAACTGTTGCCAATATATTTCATATCTTGCGATACAATGATAAAGAGATGGAATGTACATTAGATATTTTTTTTTACATTCTCTTATCAGAGCTCGAGGCATAATCAGGTTGCAGACGGAGTGCAGAGAGGCGCACAGGAACTAATGTCTCTAATGTCGGTACGCGGAGGAAGATTGACAGCGGCGGACACGGCCAGATAAACGTGAAACAAAGGACTAGTGTCACCACAAGTTTACTTTTATTACTTCACATCTCGCCTTTCAAAGAACAGGGACGATTACATTTCACCTGGCACATTCAGCGTTTTATTTGCTTGGAAAGATATGCTTTTTAGAAGGCGAGGCAGTTATCAGATGTCGGTGGTTCTACGGGTAAAAACTTGCTTGTTCACAACTGCCCTTATTACATAACTGTACTGTGTAATGAAATCAAATTTGACTGGAGATTGAGATTCAGTGATTTTTAATAGTCAGTGATTAGCCTGCATGGGGTTTTTTAATGGAGTGGTCTACAGCCAATCCTCTATCATGGGGTTAGAGGAAAAAAATCTGGTTTTGGAGGAAAAAAGTGACTAGTTTTGTGGGTAAATGGAAAAGATAAATTGATTAAAAGTCTGGTTTATGGTTTATGTTCAGAAAATGTACACTGGAAGCCATTTTTGTTTAAAATCGAGCTTCTCGAAGAGTTTTACAACAAGGAACCACTCACCCATTTACACACCAGGGTACACAAGCACTGGGGGCGAGGTGGGTTAAGTGGCTTGCCCAAGGACACAACAACAGTATTCATCTGTGGGAGCTGGACTGCTCTACCAATGATGTTTATGTCGAGAGCAGGTTTTCGAACGCCAACTTTCAGATTATAGGACGAACACTGTCGAAGTGAGCTACTGTCACCTATATTCTTATGTCTGTGTTATCCCTCAGTTGTCCCACAGGATGAACACTCTACCAACTGAGCTACCGTTTCCCTAACTGTATTTTATATTGCTTTGAGTAGGACTTTTTACGTGTTTTTTATCTTCTAATGTAGTCACGGGAAGCACTTTGGTTCAGTCGTTTCTTTTGTAAACCTCAAACAAATAAAGTTATATTGATTGAATGAGGTGTAACATTATCAACGCTAGGTCTGTGTTTAATGACAACTATACTTTTACAGTGAGTGACATTATACATGGGCCTGTGATCTGTGTGCGCTTCAAGTTTTGAATATTTTGAAATGAAGACAAAACTGACACTTTAAAAAAAAAAAAAATTATGCTTTTGTTTTTTTCTGCAAAATTT